>ML811401.1:7492-46107 GCA_009831015.1 Picea engelmannii | reverse complement strand
AAAAAAAATAAAATTAAAAATAACAAATTTAATAAAGTGTGACGGTTAAAAAGTTAATGTTTTAATAAGGGAGGTGGAGCATGTTTGATGAGGTGGGAGGGGCTCCCCTTTCCATTGGTTTTGAGTCAAAACCAATGGATCAAAACCAATGGAAGGGCGTCCCCCTCCCACCTCATCAAACATGGTTTTGACTCAAAACCAATGGAAAGAGGGGAGGGGGCGATGTCAGGCATCGCCTTCCCCTCCCACCTCATCAAACATGGTTTTGATTTTGAGTCACCCCCTTATTAAAACACTAACTTCTTAACCTCCAAGCTCTATTAAATTTGTTATTTTTAATTTCTTTTATAAATTTTAGTGGATGTGTTTTTTTAAACATGCCACCCCCTTATTAAAATATTAACTTTTTAACTCTCACCATTTTATTAAATTTGTTATTTAAAAAAAAAAAAAACTTTTTTGTGCATCTGTTTTAATTTTTAAATTTTTTATTCTTTGTTTTTTAATTTTTTAATATTGATTTATTTATTTGTAAATAAAAAGTTATATAAGTTTAGAGAACATATACATATTAAGGATCTTGTAGTCTGTTCCGTCAAAAAATGGAAACCAGTATTAAATCGAGGTCGTAGAAAAAATGTCCATGGTTGTACTAATTGCCATAATTTTAATGTTGATTTTTTTATTTTTTTTTTGGTAAATAAAAAGTTATATTACCTCAGAAGTTCAGAGAACATATACATATTAAGGATCCTGTAGTTTGTTTTACCAAAAAATGGAAACCATAACCAAATCGAGGCCCTAGAAAAAATGTCCATGATTGTAATAATTGTCATAACTAAGATATACAAATAACTAAAGATACTATGAAGCAGGCTCGAGGCCAATATAAATATGTGCCTAGCAATAGAAAAATTAAAAGCAAAACAAGAGAACTTCATGCACTGGTAGTGCCCTGACTCCCATCGCCTGGTGGAGAATTTGGCCAAGTCAGAGTGAAGGCGAATCGTTGACAACAGGTTGAGAATCTCCGCTTGACAAACTCGCTTTAGAAAGAATCAAAGAAAGCATCCAATCGATGACTTAGGATATCCTGGCGAAAAAGCTGGTCTGCAACATCCCGACGAAAGTCGAAAATGAGTTGCAATTGTTCCTCGGAGAAGCCACACGGGGGATTCAACTCATGCATCGCTTCCTCGTTTTGAGTAACCACTATATATGGACATGCACCATTCAAAGCCTCTTCTTCAAATACCATGGGAGCCACCTCCTCAAGAACATGGCAACTCCAATTCACTTTTGGTGCATGGGCAGGAGAATCACCTCTCGCTCGAGAGGAAGGGACTAAGAAACTCTGAGTATCCACAGGAGCTACCACCGAGGATTCAACAGTAACTTGGGGTGGAACCAGAGGGAATTCCTCCTCTACTAAGACCAGACCCCAATCATCCTTGACCCAATTGTGAACAGTGGAGGGAGATGTAGTAGAAGGCAGAACATGGGAAGGTGACGAAGTAGAGGAAGGAGTTGGGTGAGTGCAGCTGGCCAGGAAATGATAATAAGTTGGGTCGCGCTTTGGTTTACCTCTCTCTCAGCATGACGGCAGTGAAGAAATCAAAGAGATGAAGTGAGGGAAGCAATTGAGCCAGAGGACAAGAAGCCAGGAACAACGCCGAGAGAGAAGAGAGATCGACAAGCAAAACCAAAATGTGATACAATGGATAGATATCGAGCATAAACACAACAATATTTCTTGTTCCAACCATGGAGAGAATCATTAATCCCATTTTGACATCACTCAACTTCCTTGTACCGATGTAGATGCAATCTGACGCCATGCCAAACTTATGCATTAAGTTTCCCATGCAGTCCAGGCACGCAACCAAGTCCCCAACATTAATGTTCTGCATCATAATGAAGTGAGGGAGGAAGGCGACAATTATCCGTAATGATTCAATTGTTCGCATGTTCACCAAGCAGCACCCCATCTGGGGTTATGTTGATTTTTTTTAATTAATATTATTCTATTTTGTTTTATTATATTTTTTGGTCTCAGAATTTTTGTTTTTGAAATTTGAAGTTTGTTTTTTTATGGATTTTATTTTAAAAATTGTTTTTAAAGTGTTTTTGGGTTTTCAAGCTCAATTATGTATATTTTATTTTATGTTGTTTCTCTAAATAGTTTATTCTTTTATTTTTAATGCTTCGGTTTGTTTGTTTTGTTTTGTTTTGTTTTTAAACCTTTTTCAAAAACATTTTTGGGTTCTTTTCTTATAAAAAAATGGATTTTTCATTTAAAAATATGTGTTTTCATTTTAAAAATGTGTTTTTTCATTAAATAAGACGATTTTTCATTTTTAAAAGGAGATTTTTTCATTAAAAATGTGTTTTTCTTTGAAAATGTATATTTTTTATTTAAAAATAAATAAATAGAAACACGTGTTTTTTTGCTTTAAAGAAAAAAGAAACATGCATGTCGAGTTTCTCTTTTCAATTTATTTATTTTCAATGTAAATTTAAAAATAAAATAAAATTAATTAATAAATAAAATATCATTTTTTCGATTTACAAGCCAATTTGAAGTTCTGTGTTCTTGACAGTACCAGTGATCGGGGCCATTGTTTCAATCAATTCGTAATTTTAACTTCAAAAATAAAAAGGGTGCTACCGGTAGCATTAGTTTTCGATTTGAGGGTCAATTTTCTTCAATATTTCTGCAATGGTATTGGTTGTCAAGGAAATGATTTCAAGCAACTCACAATTTTAACCACCCTACAAAAAAGGGGTGCTACCAGTAGCTCCACTTTTTGACACAGGTGTTGATTTTGGTGTTTTTGACACAAAAATATGGGTTTTTTGCACCAGAGTTCTCATTTTGGGGTCACATTTCTTGTTGAGTCTGTAACTATGTTCAAACCACAGATGCCCGCGCCTTGCTAGTTTGCAACTCGTAGATGCCCTCAAAAAATATGAAAAAAAAAAATATTCCACACTTTTGGGTGGAGTTTTCGGTTGGGCTCATTCCCAAGCTTCCCATGGCCCGTACATAACAGAATAAAATCACCTCAACCCCTTGAGAATGGTATAAAGGCACCTATGAGGGCATGGATGAGGGGGACAACCTAGGTGCAAGATTATGTTGACAAATTTGCAATCTTCCATTTTTTCCTTGATCCTCTGAGTAGCATCCCCCTAATCTGGAACTTGTTTTTCAGCACTCATTCTTCTCTCTTATATCACCATAGGGTGTGTTCCTATCCCTTTTGGGTCATCCGAGGAAGGGCCATCTTACTGAGTTGATGCTTGAAGGACCAGTGGAGGAACCTAAGCGGTTGGCTTCGAGGCAGTGTCGACGATTAGAGTCATGTTGTAACTACCCACTTACATTGTTTTCAATAAAAGAGTTATCTTTCCCTCCATACATGTGTAATTTGATTCAATCTATTGATATATGTTAGTTTGCTTCATATACTTGAATTTGTGCACATTATATGTATGCTTTGAATTCATAACTACTTTGTTGCAGCATAGAATTGGTCTTCTTTTGCAGGTTGATACCAATGGAGATCAGGAGCAAAATCAAAGGTAGAAAGCGAGGATTGACATTAGATGTAGGATACAAGGTGTGGGGTCTCTCCTTCTCTCCTTTTCTCCCCAAAGTAGTTACTTTCTTATAGCATTGTTGTGTGTGAGGGTAGGCTCTGTCTTTTACATATGGTCTCGCTCTGTTGTAACATGACCCAAAGTCACAAGGGAAAAATCCCATAACATAATTGACGAACATACTAGGGATCTCTTCTCCTAGTTTGGGTCAGTCTTAGGGTGTCTTATGTTATCTTTGATTTCTGTAACTTTTCCTATTTTCTGGGTTGTCCTCTCAAAACATCTACCATATAGAAACTTTTTCTAAGTTTTTGGAGGCCTCTTTATGGATTGGCTTTTTCCTTTTCAAGTTTTACTGATCCATCTGCGCTTTGTCCCTTTATGAGTCACGAATATCTATGATTTTCCTTTGTATGACCCACAGATGTTCGCTAGTCATACTGTACACAGTCGTGGATATGTGTTTGAAACTTGATTTTTTAGCCTTTCTCACAGTTTTGGAGGATCTGGCTTGGTTCTTCAGTATAATATGAGCCTTTTGTGTTTGCTTTTGCTTTTGATTGTTGTGTTAAGTCTCTGAAAACTTTGAAATCGTCTAAAAGATCTTGTTTAGATTAGTATTTTGGTTATAAGGTTCTTTAGGTGGGTCAAAAGGTCAGTCGTGTGTGGCTGGGATGAGTTTTCATTTTGATTGTTGTGTTTCAGTGATTCTTGATTGTTTTATTTCTTCCTCTTTACCTTCTTCCCTTTGTTCATAAAGAAAAAGGAAAATCACATCGTAACAGAAAAGACAAAACTACTTGTATGCTAGTCATTCTACTTGTATGCTTGTCTCTTAAATTTTCAAGAAAAGAATTTGCTTACTAACACTCAAGTCTTTAAGCATGTTGCTTGCTTTGGTAGAAAGAAAAAGAAAAAACACAGTTTTTTGCTAGTTAGGTCTCTTTCTTTCTTTGCATTGTTATTTGAAAAAGAAAATGATACTAGCATAGTATTTTTTTTTCTCCTCATATCGAAAGCATTTCAAAAGAAAAATATACTAGCATAAGATTTTGTTTTCTCCTCATATCGAAAGCATTTCAAAAGAAAAAGATACTAGCATAGGAAAAATTTGCATTTCAAGGTTTGAAGGATTGTTCATGCATTTTCTTTTTTGAAACTCTTTTTCATTTGAAGAATTAGTGTAAATATTTCTTTACGAGTGTTCTTATAAGTTTCATTTTCTCAAGAGTCTCAAACAACATCGATCGCACTTCTATATCCTTTGAGTGAAGAACAACCGCTAAAATGAACACTAAACTTTAAATGTACTATACCTTGTTTTTAGGGTTCACAAACAAGTTTACGGTTAGGGCCTTGGATTAGGATTGAAGAGATAACTCTCCAAGGTCATTGAACACACATAGAAGTCTGAGTTAGGGAGAGTCAAATAAAATTGTCGTATAAGTATAGTCAGGAAGCTCTTCTAACACATGAGTCAAACACGAGGTCATGTAAAGGAGAGTCGAAGAGATATCCCCTCCAAAGCTTAACAAAGCATAGTGGAGAGATCGTATATTGGGAGATTTTCCTGAAGTGATATTGACCCATTTGGCTGTTGGGTATGTGTTATATTCTATTGGGAAACGTGTCACATATTTAGGTCATTTTTCGGCACATGGTTTATTTGTCGATGGTTTTCTATTTCCAGTTAAGGAATTAGGGTTGTTGACTAATCCATGTCATTGGGTTAAGGTTTTGTATGTCATTGGATCCTATATGTATATTCTATTATAAATAATGTAACACTATGAATAAATATAGAATATGTTGGTTTTCCCAGTTTGGGTTTCCAGGGGAAAAATCTCTGTGTAATATTTGTTTTTGTCATTATATCTTTTCTGTTCTTTTACTGAAAATATGTTTGCAGTAAATATTGTACAAGGTTAAAATCTACATTTGGTATCAAAGCTTTGTTGGCTTCAGGGGGACGCCTTTGTGGTCAAAGGTTTGGCTCGAGACTGTGATAATCCTTGTTACAGTGGGAGATCTGTGGTATTGAGTTTTCAGGTGAAAAGAAATGGCAGGCAATTCAAAAATGGAGATCGAGAAGTTTAATGGGAAAAGTTTTGAGTTGTGGAAGCTCAAGATGGAAGTTATGTTGGTGGACAAAGATCAGTGGATCATGGTAGATCCAGGTACTCCACCTACAAGAACTTCAGCAGATGACTGGAAAAAATTGGATTGGAAGGCAAAGAGAACAATATGACTGTGTCTCTCAGATTCAGTATTATTAAATGTGTTAGAGGACGCTACAACCAAGGATTTATGGGGAAAGTTGGCAAAGTTGTATCAGACAGAAGTTGTATAAGTTGTATAAGAAGTTGTTAGAGGACGCTACAACCAAGGATTTAAATAAACTATTCCTGAGAAAGAAGTTGTATAACCTGAGGATGAGAGATGGAAACTCGGTGGCAGAGAATTTGAACGCCTTCAATACTGTGGTAAGTCAGTTAGTATCTGTTGAGATTAAAATTTTAGATGAAGATAAATGTATCAGTTTACTTTGTTCTTTACCAGAATCCTGGGATAGTCTGGTTATGGCCATAGGTAGTAATACAAATTCCTTGAAGTTTGATGAAGTGGTCTCATCCTTGTTGTCAAAGCAGATGATATGGAAGAATATGGAAGAACAAAGCACATATGCATTATTTGCAAAAGGACGTTCCCAAGAAAGAAATAGATCTAAGTTCTCAAGTGGGAGATCTAAGTCTAAGGGTGGATCTAAATCTCCCGGAAATTTTGTAAAGGTATGTTGGAGATGTAGAAAAGAAGGGCACTACAAAAAGCAGTGTAGATCCAAAGTTGAGAAAAAGAAGGGATCTAAAGAATCTCCTTCTACAAAAGAAGAGACCTCCAAGGAAGAAGGAGGGGATGTGTACTTGGCTTCTTTAAGCACACATACAGATCATGAGGCATGGTTGGTTGAATATGGTGCATCCTTTCATATGACTCCCCACAGGAAGTGGTTCTGTGAATATGAAAGGTATGATGGAGGTAATGTTTTCTTAGGTGATGATTCGACAACCAGAATCATAGGATGAGGAAAAGTCAAGTTGAGGCTCATAGATGGAAGGATTAGAACACTGCCTAGTGTATTGCACATCCCAGGTTTGGCTAGAAATTTGATTTTTGTAAGCAAAATGGATGATGCAAGGGTAAAAACAATATTTGAAAAGGAAACCTGCAGGATGGTTCGCGAAGCAATGGTGTTGCTAAAGGGAGTTCGGTTTGGAACTCTGTATAAGCTGCAAGGAAGCACTATTAGTGATGGGTGTAATAGTTCCATTGTTCATGATATTGGAGTTGAAGAAGAAAGAACTCCTACATTCTCTAGAGAAAAGGTTATGATGTGGCATCAAAGATCGGGGCATATCGGAGAAAAGGGTCTTCGACTACTACACAGAAAAGGTATGGTTGAAGGTATGTCCTACCAAATAAGGACGAACCAGAGAAAATATAGTTTGATTTAAAGGATGATGAGTCAAACTCTACAAAAGAACATGAATAAGAAGAAGAAGATCCCCATACTTTAGTATTGAGGAGATCGGTTCAAGAAAGAAGGCTACCGGAAATGTATACTCCATCATTTATGTTCAAAATTTTCTTTGTCTATTACTGTAATGATCCTAGAACTGTCAGGGAGGCAGTGGATTCAGAGGATGGAAATCTCTAGAAAAGGGCCATGGACGAAGAAATGGCATCTTTGGATAAGAATGAGGCTTGGAATCTAGTGGAGTTGTCGACTGGAAGAAAGCCCATTGGTAGCAAATGGGTATTTAAAAAGAAGTTGAATGCATAAGGAAAAGTGGAGAAATACAAAGCTCAGTTAGTAGCAAAGGGTTATTCTCAGGTTGAGGGAATTGATATTGGTGAGATTTATTCTCTTGTTGCCAATTTAACCTCTATAAGATTTATGTTATCTGTTGTTGTTGCATTTGATTTTGAAGTAGAACAAATTGATGTGAAGACAACATTCCTACATGGGGATCTGGTAGAAGAAATCTATATGAAGCAACCAGAAGGTTATGTTGTGAAGGGAAAGAAGGAGTTGGCATGCAAACTGAAAAAGTCCCTGTATGGTTTAAAACAATCACCAAGGATGCGGTATCAAAAATTTGATACTTGTATGCTGGGACTTGGCTTCACAAGAAACAAAGAGGATCATTGTGTGTATTTTAAATTAATTGGTGATCATTTGATTTATTTGGTCTTGTACGTGGATGACATGTTGTTGATAGGAAACAACAAGGAGATTATCCAGGATGTGAAAACTCAGTTTTCCTCTAAATTTGACATGAAGGATATCGGTGCTTCAAATTTCATTTTGGGCATGGAAATTAAAAGAGATCTGAAAAAGAGGAAACTTTGGTTAAATCAAAGAAAATATGTCGAGACAATATTGCAGAGGTTTAATATGCAAGAATGTAAATCGTTCAAGGTTCCTATTCCTGTTGGTGTAAAGTTATATGTGGATCAGTGTTCTAAGACATAGGAAGAGGAGGAGGACACGTCTCGTGTTCCATATGCGAGTGCAGTTGGTAGTTTGATGTATGCAATGGTTTGTACTAGACCGGACATTGCACATGCAGTAGGAGTTTTGAGCAAGTATATGTCAAAAACAGGGAAGGAGCATTGGACAACAGTAAAAAGGGTTTGCAGGTATCTGTGTGGCACTGTTAGCTATGGATTGTGCTACCAAGGAAGACTAGGATTGAACAGAGTGGTGGATATACATGGCTTTGTGGATGCAAACTAGGATGGAGATCTACAAGTGGGTATGTGTTTAACCTATTTGGAGGAGCAATAAGTTGGATGAGCAAAAGATAGGTTGTAGTGGCACTTTCAACTACAAAAGTTGAATACATGGCAACCACTCATGCAAGCAAGGAAGCAATATGGTTACAAAGATTGTGTTCAGGTATTGGGTTGGTACAACAAGCTGTAAGGATAGATTGTGATAGTCAAAGTGCAATTTTTCTAGCGAAGAACCCGACTTATCATTCAAAGACAAAGCATATTCATATTCAATATCACTTTCTGAGAGACATGATTGAAGAAAAGAAAGTATTGTTGATGAAGGTGGACACTTTGAAGAATGTTGCAGATTCATTAACAAAATTTGTGAGCACTGAGAAGTTCTCTTGGTATAGAGGATCCATGGGCATTGTTGCCCTGGATTGTTGACTATGTAACCCTATAACCCCCTGTATACAAAGAAAAAAACAAGTGGGAGAATGTTGGGTATGTGTTATATTCTTTGCATGAGTAGAGGGGGTGCAGGGACAACGCCCCTGAGAATTTTTTTTGCCTTGGGAAACATGGCACATATTTAGGTGTTTTTTCGGCACATGGTTTCTTTGTCGATGGTTTTCTATTTCCAGTTAAGGAATTAGGGTTGTTGACTAATCCAGGTCATTGGGTTAGGGTTTTGGATATCGTTGGCTCCTATATGTATATTGTATTGTAAACAATGTAACACTATGAATGAATATAAAATATGTTGGTTTTCCCAGTTTGGGTTTCCAGGGGAAAAATCTATGTGTAATATTTGTTTTTTCCATTGTATCTTTTCTGTTCTTTTACTGAAAATCTGTTTGCAGTAAATATTGTACAAGGTTAAAATCTACACTGGCGTCAGTCCTTTGGAAGAGTTTCGGGCTCAATTACCTTACCCATATGTTCGATCTCGACTATTGATTGTACCCACTGGACGCTAACTATGAGTTTGTGACCTTAGTTGTTTTTTCTAGGGATCTCAGAGGTGATTGCAGGAGTTTTTTGTGGTACATGGGGCACATTTCATATCACACTTTTTAGTAGTACTGGAGGGTGCCCTGCGAAGCATGGGTGCTTGCACCGAGTAAGGTCGGCCAGTGGAGGTCGGGATAACTTCTTCTCGCTCCTATCGTTGGCTCACGAGACTTAGTCAACCCGTGTCTTCGTCTGGAATTTTCCTTTCCACTTTTTCATTCATTTAGAATCACGACCTCATCCACCTAGGCTAAAGTTTTGGAGATGTTGTTTGCTTGCGATGTTTCTCTTAGGAATTTTTAGTGGAGTGTTGCTTCGTATTTTTGGCCTTAGGTTGTGTCAGTATCACCACTTTTGGATCATTGATTCAAGGTGTTCGACCAACCGCTCCGCTGGTCGGGAAGGACCCCTGGTCTTTCTCTTGAAAGTGTGGAGTCGTCTCCTAGAAGGCGTGGGTTTTTATACCATTGGTTCATCAAAGTTAGTGTGTGATACTTTTATGGACATGAACAATCTCGCAAGGGACGAACCTGTGCATAAGAACGATATGGTCAAAGTTCTTGAGGATACCAACCAAGGCCTTGCCCAAGGGGAATCTTGTGCTTTTCCATTCTTTGGAAACATTGGTGCCCTCTTGATTGCCACTTTGGACATTCCTAGGTTGAATGTAGGACTATCGGTTTGGTTGTGGACCACTCTGAATGTATCTAATGCTCTTGATGTTTCTCATATAAGCAACTTTTGTCATGGGAATCATATGGATGTTGATCTTTTACCTTCTGCATCCACAAATTTTGCTCCTTATCCTTCTCCCTCTTCCGGTGAAATTCTTGCTACTAGTAACCACAAGTCTAAAATGAAGAGGAAGAGTAAGAAGAAGAAGTCACCAATCTCTGCTAGTCATGTTGGAGACCTGTCACCAACCTATGCTAGTCATGTTTGAGACGTGTTTCCAGCCTCTGCTAGTCATGATGGGGGAAAGAAACCAACCTCTACAAGTCATGCTCAGAGCGAAAGTCTAGTCACTGCTAGTCATACTAGAAATATGTCACCAACCTCTACAATTCATGTTGGAGATCAACACCTAGTCACTGCAAGTCATGTTGGGGGAAACCCACCAACCATTGCAAGTCATGCTGGGAGCATTAATACGGTTGAGAAGCCTAGACATATAGGATGTAAGCCAAAGTTACCTTGTAAGATTTGTGAGGGAGACAACCTTACTCATTTGTGCCCTGCTATTGTCGTGGTACGAAGAGAATGGTCCTTGTTTGTAGGCCCTTCTATTTCTATGTTGTCTTTGGATTTCCAACAATCTATTCAATCATCGGTTGATGAAGTGATCGTGCCAATCCTATTTTCAGGGAATACAAGTCTCATTTTGGGGGGTGATTCCTCTCTTGGCCATGTTGTCTCGCATCCTTTTCAACCAGTGGTTGAAGAAGTGGTCGCGCCAATGAAATCTTCGATCAATCCCACTCTTCTCTTGGAGAGTGACCAATCTTCCAAAGTGGTCAAGTTGACAGAATCTTCGGTCGATCCCACTATTCTTTCGGGGAGTGATGTGTCTTGACTATGTCTTTAGCATTTCGAGTTCAGTAACTTTTGAACAAGGGGGCATTCCACTCTCTTTGAGTACTCCCCCTCCAAGTCCTAAGATGGTTTCCTTTGATTGGAATGATCTTGTGGAGCCTCGCCTTCCTTCTCCTGCACCTTTCTAGATAACAGTTATGGTTGAACCTATGTTGAAAGGCGTTCGTCGATGTATTGTAGATGAAGGATCCTCTGCAAATATTTTATCTTCCTCGGCTTGGAAAGATTTGGGTTCTCCAAGCTTGTGTCAACTGCCAGTGAGCTGCTGGCTTTCGACAGAAGATCCAGTGGATGTTTTGGGATTCTTCCTTAGTTGCCTATTACCTTAGGTGGGAAGATTGTTCTAGTCGCTCTATTAGTGGTGTTAGGCCCTTTAGACTTTAATATGCTTCTTGGGCGTGATTATGTTTATGTTATGAATGTTGTGGTGTCTACGCTTTTTCATGTGATGCATTTCCCTCACAACAGAAGCATTGTCACTATTCGTGAACTTTCATCTGATAATCACCATCCTAGTTCGATTTCAATTCAGTTTTCCCCTTTTTTTGTTCCTAGTGTTCGAGTAGACTCTTCCTCGCCACATGTGAATTATGTGGCATCTTATTCTCAATGTTCAATTTCTCCTAAGATGGGATTTTTACAGTTATGTTCGCCTTCTCGAGACAAGGTCTCGATAATTGATCCCAATGGGGGTATGGGAGCCCTTGCCTCCCCCTATTGGCCCGAGTAATTTGGTGTTTCCTCTTGAGTCTCATCTTATTGTTTGTGAGACCTCGAGCCCTGGTATTTGTGCGTTGTCAAGCCTTGGGTTCATGGATGTTGAGTTGCCTTCAAATGAGACCATCCTTGAAGCTATGATTATGGATCTTCAACATCTTCCTAAACTAAGCTTTACTGGTTGGTTACCAATGAAACCCTTGGTCTGAGCCTAGCAATGGGATCTAGCTGGAGAACTACTATGCATAAGTCGCAAGGCTGTGCGATCCTCTGTACATATTGTACTTTTAGGGTTTCTTATTTTCAAGTTTTGTATCCCTTATCACATGTTCTTATCATGGGTTTCTATATTGGACTTATTAACTTCTGGGTGAGTGTTTTTGGTCTTAAATACAAGAATTTGAAGACATTTTCCTTTGGTGCCTTT
This sequence comes from Picea engelmannii, assembly GCA_009831015.1. Lineage (NCBI taxonomy): Eukaryota > Viridiplantae > Streptophyta > Pinopsida > Pinales > Pinaceae > Picea > Picea engelmannii. Next base: position 33,974 of record ML811401.1, on the reverse strand, counting down.
CTCCATGTTGATCCGTTCTGATAGGTAATGATCTTGAAACTGACATATAGGTTAGATTTTCCCCTTCATGCATTTTTGCATTATCTGTTTCCTGTTTCATTTTCCTTAGGATCAACCCCACTGAGTTGCAACACAAAACCTTTTATGTTGTCTAGAAGTGTTGTAATTCACGTGGTAGAGCCTATCTTCCATGGACGCCCTAGCTTAGACCCACTTTGCATTTTGACGCCCATGCTACACTTTTTTTGTTAGGCTTGGGAGTCTTGTTTAGTCCCACCACAACTTTGTGTTGAAGCTTCGTATCTTCTTCTCAATCTTTTGTTGGCATTTTAGCTACGAAACTCCCTTTAACGTATGTTGTTATGTATGAAAACACTTTTTTGGATTCTTCAACATGTATTGTGTCGTTTACTAGCATATATGGTAGGTTCATTTCCACCTGCACAATGCATTTCTCTGTATCATTCACATATCTGCCATAGGGTCCACCCCATCCATTCACGACATCATACCTTCAAACTACTTTAATGATGTTGTTTACGGAGAGTAGAGCTTAATACCTCTTCATGGGTGTCCTAGTTAGTACCTCACTGGCCTTTTGACACCCATGTTGCAGTATTTTCCGTAGGCTTGGAACCCTTGTGAAGTCCCGCCATGTAGTTGCGTTGAAGCCTGATGACTTCCTCTCAATCTCTTTCTGGCTAATTCACCAACGACATTTCCAAAATTTTGTTGAGTTGTAATTGCATGGCATATTAACCACTTGTGCTTCCAGACCTAATGTCGGCTTCAATTTGTTGTTGTTGAACCATTTGCTTATGCATTCCTACCAGTTGTTAGCCTTGCAATTTATGCCTTTGCAACTTGACACCTTGACCCTGGAGGAAACATCCCTTGAATGTCCTTATCCTGCACATGCTTCCTTGCATTGAGCATATGTATGTTACTTGCGCTTTGGAACTAGTTTGCTTGCCCACGACACTCGTTTCCTCCACTGTACTATAACATTGTTTTATTCTTTTCAGGCTTTAATAACATGAAAAAGACAAAAAACTAAAAAGAAATAAAAAGAAGGGAGGAAAGCGTCTATCTCTTTTGTTGGAAACAATGTTGTCGCCCTTGAACAATGCACAAGTTTTGAGTTAGTGTCTCAATATTTTGGGTTTAATATGGCTTTATGATACTTTTTCTCGTTTTTTAGTATAATCTCCTCCAATTGGTTATTCTTCCAACCATATGGAACATTTGATGATGCCTCTTGTATCACGAATGTATCCCAATTTATAATCCATGTTGCCTAAGTCACATAATGTGTCGTGCTTTTGTTCAAGGGAAGTTTTATCCTAAGTTGACCATTTTGCAGAAAAATCGTTGACCTTTCAAGTCGGCCTTCCTATGACAGTCAAGTATATCTCATCATCACAAGTATATTTGTATCTCACTCGTGCTAGTATAAAAGGTCCTCATTGACTTCTTGCTGGTGGGTCTGCTCTTATCGACTCTGACACATTGCTCTAAGAGTATGACCTAGAGTTGCACCATGGGCCTGTTTCCATCATTGACAGGTGACCTTGGGCTCAACAGATGATAAACCATCATTGGTCACTGACTAAGCAGTTTTCCTTGTGTTCGACATTAACAACAATAATCACACATAGGGATTCATGTAATACCTTGGTTTCCATTTGAACCCATTGGTGGATTCCTCGTCTTTGTTAGTAGTCTTCATTATTGACTACTATTCAGAGAGTTTTTATCGTGCGCCATTCCATTTGGTGCATGTCGGGCTCGTACCTCGGTGTGTTCCTTACAATCTGTTTGTTTGAGTCCTTCCAAATCTTTAGCCTTCTGCTACACCTCGTGTTGGATGATGGAAGATGCCTTAATGCCTTCCTTCTAGCGAATCTCTTCCTATTGACTTCAACAGATATTGATCTGGGACAAGGACCTAGAGTTATTTGTGGTATCTTGGGGCTTGCAGTAATCAGTGGCAGGTTCCCTCACTATTGATAGTGGGAACACATCAATGTCCCTTAATCGATAGATTCTACCAGGTGTTTGACACCAGCTGATTTATTCACACTTGTTAGATTGTACCATGGTACCTTGACGCCCATTATCATCATTGGTGGGTTGTCTCGCATTTGTTAATGGTATACATCAATGATCGGTAATCAAATGGCGTCTCACTGTGTTCGACCCCAACACATCTATTCACATGGTGTAGAATTGTACCTCGACGGATCGTTTTGAACACTTCGGGTGAAGTACGAGCATCACATCTTTTGTGCTCCAACCCGACATATTGTACAACCCCTCAGAGATTGGTGCTTGCAGAGGATCAACTTGTTCACTCCATTGGTTCCATATATCCTCTAATTTTGATTTTGAGACATAGCTCTAGTATGTATCCATCCATGGCTATGATCTACTTTTTGCATGGATCCACTGTGTATTCCTCGTGGCCATGATTGTTACTTTATATATCATATGGATCCACTGTGTATTGATCGTGGCCGTGATTGTTACTTTATATATCACATGGATCCACTGTGTATTGATCGTGGCCATGGAGATCAATCATACTTTCATATATGTCATGGATCCATAGTGTACTTGATTTGGCGACCATGCTTACATCACTCCTGAGCATGGGTATGCCCAACTTGGGAAGATAATACTCTTACTTGATCTATGTTGACAGTTTCTGTTCTTGGATCAACTGTTCGAGGACTTTCATTGGATCTACTTCAATGTATCCTTGCCTCTCAGAGTTATAATGTAATTTGGCCATTAGTTTCCCTTCCGACCTCACACATTAGGGGGCATCTGTTATACAACAAATTGCCACATCAATTAAATTTGTGAGATGGCCTAGCCCTTTTCCCTAGCTTGTAAACTTAAATCCCATCCTCCTTCACCAAACTCATCTAAAAGACAACATTTTTGTTGCCATCTGCGGGTCACCCATGTGCAAACCGCAGATGTCCGTGGCTTGCTAGTTAGCAACTCAAAGATGCCTTAAAAAGTTTTTGGCTGTGCTCATTCCCAAACTTCCCTTGGCCTGTACACAATAGAATACAACCACCTCAACCCCTTGAGGATGGTATAAAGGAACTTGTGAGGGCATGGATGAGGGGGACAACCTAGGTGCAAGATTATGCTGATGAATTTTCAAGCTTCCCTTTTTTCCTTGATCCTCTGAGTAGCATCCCCTAATCTTGAACTTGTTTTCCAACAATCCTTCTTCTCTCTTATATGACCATAGGGTGTGTTCTTATTCCTTTTGGGTCATCCGAGGAAGGGCCATCTTGTTGAGTTGATGCTTGAAGGACTAGTGGAGGAACCTGGGCAGTTGGCTTCGAGGCAGTGTCGGTGGTTAGAGTCAGGTTGTAACTACTCACTTACACCGTTTTCAATAAAAGAGTTCTCTTTCCCTCCATACATGTGTAAATTGATTCAATCTATTGATATATTTTAGTTTGCTTCATATACTTGAATTTTTGCACATTATATGTATGCTTTGAATTCATAACTACCTTGTTGCAACATAGACTTGGACTTCTTTTGCAGGTTGATACCAATGGAGATCAGGGGCAAAATCAAAGGTGGAAAGTAAGGATCGACATTAGACGTACGATACAAGGTGTGAGCTCTCTCCTTCTCTCCTTCTCTCACCAAAGTAGTTATTTTCTTATACCATTGTTGTGTGTGAGGGTAGGTTCTGTCTTTTACATATGGTCTTGCTTTGCTATGACATGCCCCAAGGTCACAGGGGAAAAATCCCATAATGGGGTGATCCATAAAAACCCAGAGTGTGATTATGGGTAAGCCAAAGAAAACCTAAGATGATGATAAATGATGATGTAGGGGAGTAAAAGGTACGTGTATGAATGTGTGTTATTCAAGAATGGTTAATGAACCATGTACAAGAAAAAAGCTTCCTAGAGAACCAATGGATACAATGCCTGCCAACCCATGTATTCTAGTGGATGGTGACTTTTTTATATGGACTTTAACAAACACGATGTTTCTATTTTATAGGTACAAGATCTAGTTAAAAGAAGATTGAAGATGTAGAATGAAAAAGACCAAAGATCAAGACTACATAAGATAGAGGATGAAGACAAAAGACACAAGATTGCAAAAGACAAAAGACCGAACAAAATTGAAGATGAAGAAGGTAGAGGATGAAGATAAAGATTGGACTGGTTCAAAAGACCAATTGAAGAGACAAAGGATGATGATTGAATATTGAAATCACAAGTATTTGTTAACGAGGAGTATGAAGGATTAAATCCTACTTGTGATATATGATGAAAACATTGTAATATGTAATGTAGTATGCTAAGCATAAAGTCTATGTATGAAGCAATGATGAGAACAAAAGAAAAAAACCGGGGATGAAGAATTCATAGAATCAACTAAGAGATTTAAGGAGATATTGTGTAGATAGTTATGCATTGGTTGAACTAAATATCTAATTATGGCATGGTTGTTATGGTCACCTATTGTTACATAAAGGGACCAATTGTATGATCGAAACACATGCAAGAATGGTTTGATTGAATGAAATTTCTCCTTTGGGGGTTTCTTGAGTGTAGGCTCTTGATGTTCCTTGCTTGATAGATGTTTGAGTGTAATTGTTGTTAAATCATAAGCCCAACACAATTGTATGCATGAAGCAATAAAAGTATTCATGCTTAAGAATCAAATGCATAAGAATCAAAGCATGTTTAAAATATGCTTTACAATCAAGGGCTTTTCCCCGACCATGTTACATATGTATTTTTTAATCTTACCAGTACTAAGTGCTTTATCACCTTTTTTTTTTTTTTTAAATAAAAAGGGTGTTTCCTATTACTGTGCTGTTATGATACAAAAATGCCACATGTCAACAGTCTACCACCTGCTCCACCAAATTAACAGAAACTGGAACAGATGACAGACTGTGATACTTTTCGACAAAAGAGCTATCTGCCATCTGCCCTGCCAAATGGAAACCAGAGCAGGTGGCAGATTTATGTTCTTGCAGAATTGTTCTAGGAATCTAAGACAAACTAACAATTGAAAAAAGAAAACAAAATTGTAAATCTACATCGTCCCAGTACAAAGAGTTGGGCAGGAATTGTACAAGGTACCCATTACACAAAACCAAAGATTAATCATTGGCACTTGGGGGTATGCCGTCCGGAGCTCCGGTGAGAGGGTCGTCCCTGGGCTGGAGCCCTAAAGGCCTCTCATAGGTCGGGCAACCTCGATTTTTCAGTGCGTTCGTGAAGGCGTCATACAACATGTCGATCCGCTGACTCATGAGGGTGTCCCGATGTATCTGATTCGCCATTTGGCCTCTAAGCTCAAAGATGAGCTGTAGCGGTTCCAGGCCGAAGAGAGGTGGCGGAGCAGGGAAGAATTCAAGGATTGCAGTGAGCAATGGAGGCGCCAAGATTGGGTGGTCCTCCTGCGCGGTGCCCATGTCCTCTTGCTCGATGCCCATGTCCTTCGCCTCTTCCCAATTTTTCTGTCGGTGTTCTGAGTTGAAACATTAGAATCCAAGTGGAGGAATTCCCCTAGGAATTCCTCCTCAACTATGCAGGTGGTGCCTTCCATGGCAGCCTGGGCGCTTGTGCTCACTGTGTTGTGGCTCGGGAATTGCAAATCGTCTGGAACTGTGAAGAGGAGGGATTCCGGAGGAACCTGGATGGGTTTCTTCGGAATCACCTCCTCGACATAAGCCATTGGTGGAGTTCTTGGCCTCTCCGAACACTGAGTCCGGGCTATGGACAGGTCCCTTTCCAATTGCCGCACTCGTCTTTGTCGGGCAACGTAGCTGTACTAGGCTGGGCTGCACCTTGGCTTGCCCCTCTCCCTCGGCATGGCTAAGCCAGGAGGGCTGAGAATTTGTAGAGTGACTGCGAGGAAAACCCACTGCTCGCTGGTCTCGTTCTCAGAGCATGCAGGGTGGTGGAGCGTGAAAGAGAAGTAATGCCAACCCAAACTGAGCGGGAGAGATAAGCTCAAGGCCGACATGACCCCTGTACTTGCCCAACCTCTGCAATTAAACCTTGGTGCCGCCATTGTCCTAACTCGCGGGAGCTGTTCTCCCGTTCTCTGTCGATAGTAATGGTCACCCTTCATTCAAGACTGAGGTGAAGGGTGACGAACTGCCATATTTATGGCGTGAGTCCTAGGCAGGCTGCGTGGCCTCCCATTGCTACGTGGTATCCCATCCGAGAGCTTTTTCACCATTTGTTGACGCATATAGATCGACCTTGATTTACAATCTTTGCATGTTTGGACCGTGCAAAAGGTCTAGTTCTTTAGGCCACCATGAAATGTATTACATGTATGCTTGATGTTAAAAACAACTATTAATTTGGAGATATGATGGATGTGTATGTTAAGGGAGTATTTAAAGCATTCAATGATTTTGCACTATAGTTACGAGTTATGTCAGAAAAATCATATTAACAAAAGAACAAAATAATCTTGTAGCGAATGAACCCTCTTTGCCACCATAAACATTTCATTAATTAGTTCATGACATTTGATCATCGACCATGTATGTTGTAATTCCACCAATTTACTCTAATTATTCCAAATTGAATTCTAATCCACTCTAGCCAAAACCCGAGACACCTCCCAACCGTTCGTATGGGCTTATCCAAATTGAACCACCCGGTGGTGGGAAACTTTACAAGGTTGATACTAAGTGGGTGGGACCCTCAAATTTTAAAGTTTTGATAAACAAAACACCCGTTGGAGGTACTTTGAATTTGAATCAAACAAAATTGACTCATACTAATAAAAACAACTAAAAAATGGAGTATTAAAGACAATGTAAATAAACACAAAAATAAAAAGATTAAAAGAAATAGTATACGATAGGACCACAGGCAAGAGTTTCATCCTATCCGTCCACGTGTCCTCGTCGGACGGTGGAAGGCCAGAAACCGAGTTACAAGATTCCCTTCGAACCCTCCCCGATGGCGAGGTAAATTCTCGTCTGGCCTAAATCGAAGGGATCAATTTGAGCTCTCCAATTGCAGAGCATCCGAGGGTTGAAGCTAAGGAAATCCGGCTCCTCAATATTCGGCTGTGAATTCTGCCGATTCCGCCGTAGAATCTACTGTGGTTTGAGGAATTTGTTGGAAGAAGCGAACATTTGGAGAAGCTGAGAATGACGGAGAAGGGCATGGATCAAAAGGACAAGAAGGCGATCATCAAGAGCGCCGATATGGGCGAAGAGATGCAGAAGCAAGCCATTGAATGCGCTAATGAGGTAACATCTAATGCCAGGTAGCTTACCAGGGAAGTTCTTTGTGATTTTCATTGAATGAATGCATATTTCCCTTGGCTCTTTGCAAGGCTTTGGAGAAACATCCCGTAGAGAAGGACGTCGCAGCTTACATAAAAAAGGAATTCGACAAGAAGTACAGTCCCACGTGGCATTGCATCGTTGGCCGTAATTTCGGTAAGTTTTTATTTCAAATATCAGTTAGCGAGCTTGCTTGGTTGCAGATTTTATATATTTTTCTAAATTTTCCCACATTTTCCCCTGTTATGATAATAGGTTCGTCTGATTGATGAAATAGCTTGTTTATTGATAAACGCTGGACATTTTGCCACATTTTAGTGGTGCAATATTCAATTACCTTCAACATTTGCTAGCGATCTAAATGCTTCTCGTTTTATGGATTCAACATATGGGTATTTGACAATTGCGTTGAACGATGGATTCGAATTATTTGACAATTGCGTTGAACGATGGATTCATATTGAATGCATCTTGTTGTCAGGTTTTAAGTTTCACTTTGGTTATCGTACACAGTATATACACGCATTCTTTCACTTGAAACCATTTTATTAAGCTGACGATGTCAATTCGAGCTGCATTTTCTCACCGAGAGAAGACAAGTCCATTATGCAGTCCACGTAGGGCCGGGGGTGATCTATCAACTCTTCATGTGCATGCCTGTGTAATAGTACACTGGATCTAGTCTAATCGGTGCTTTGGGTGTTTTTTTTTTTAATTTTACCCATGTGCATGCCTGTGTAATAGTGCACTGGATCTAGTCTAATCGGTGCTTTGGGTGTTTTTTTTTTTTTAATTTTACCATTTTATTAAGCTGACGATGTCAATTCGAGCTGCATTTTCGCACCGAGAGAAGATAAGTGCATTATGCAGTCCACGTAGGGCCGGGGTGATCTATCAACTCTTCATGTGCATGCCTGTGTAATAGTGGACTGGATCTAGTCTAATCGGTGCTTTGGGTGTTTTTTTTTAAAATTTTAAATGGTTTTACAATACTTTGATCTTTGCCCAGGGCTTGAACCTGCCCCAGCAACAAATGGACGACTTACGTGGGCTTGTTGGCCCATGATGGGTAAACATGCCTTTGGGGATTTGAACCTTTGTTGGAGAAATAACAGTGCCCCTACTTGCCAACCAACCAAGCCTCCGTTGATAACATTGGGTGTATTCAGAATAGATAATATCCCAAACCCATCTAAAGTAAGGTCTGCTATGTGCCCTCGAGGCTGCAAAGATTGATAATTCATATTGTGAGTTCACACAAATGGCCAATGTATTAAATATTGGAACTTAATATATGTAATTTTCACAACTTTGAGGTACATAAACATCTTGCTTTAGATCGGTCTTTGCCCATATAGTGAGACAAATGCCGACATCTCTGTCGCAAACTTTATTAGTGGAGGTGATCCCATTTGTCTACAAACATCGAGATTTGGGAGTTGCATACCAACATTATTATTGAGATTGTGTCGCCTATATCTTTTTTCCCTCACGGGATCCCCCTCATCTATACAGTTCAACTGCCAACATAATAGTGGCTTGTCTTTGAGAGACTTAATTGGATTTGAACCTATGACCTATGGTTTCTTTGTTGGCAACATGTCTTAACATGTCTTGAGTAGATGTTTCAACTAATTAATTGAGGTAATCCTTGAAGCTATGTGCCACTTGAAGGTGGTGGTAAGTATTGCCAATTCCTTTCAAATACCCTTTTCAATGAATTTTGTTAAGAGTTCCATATTTTGACACACATGACGCAAAACTTTGTGGCTTAGAACCAATAACGCAACAAAAGCTGTTGTTCACAACCATGAAAACAAACCAAAGCGCTTTGCGCTACTCCTAATCGCTCACTAAACTTTGATGCCATTTTTGTTATGGACAACAGACCAACCTTCAATCTTCTTTGCTTGAATTAATTGAAATGACATTATTAGCTTATTTCTTTGTGATTGTGTTGTGCTATTATGATACAACTGCAACAATAAGAAATAGTGATTGAGATATGTTTTTTGTGGAATAACAGAGTGTTACTTGAAATGGTCAGTTCAAACTTCAAACTGACCTGGTCCGTTATGAACTATTTTTGTCCTAGATCAGTTTTGGACTAGTGGATTGAATTTGTCCACCTAGCCGATCTGGTCCCTCTAAAATCACTTAACCACTATAGGTTGTTGAGCTATTCCGATACAATTGCATTCATCTGGTTTTGACTTGAATTGATCAAGCCAGCTGATTCGGGGACCAAACTAACCGATCCCATGATGTTGACTAGGCCGTGCTCAATTAGCCATTAAAAAAAAAACACTCCTCAAAATCCTAAACCTTGAACTCTATTTTATAAACCCCCCCTCTCTCTTTGCCTCATATACTTCTCATGGTGAGCACATGAAGATTTTAACACTGTAGAATTTACTAATGCTTGCGATGAATTTGGAGTTGATTTGAAGCCGAGTTGGGGTAGATTTCAATGGGGATTCCTGACGACTTGGATTTTAATCAGTCGCGAGTCATGTCTCATGACATAGAATGCTATGTAGCCCTTTTATTATAGTATGATGAAATTTGGACTCTAGAGGTCATTTGGAGCCTCAATGTTTATTTATTCTCATTTACATTGCATGTAAAACACTAAATATGCAAAGTTTACTTGTTTATATTGCATGTAAGGTTGCAAATACCAGAATTACATGGAGATATAACTTTTGGGATATATAAAATTAAATGGTAAGCCTTTATTTTAAATATGAGCGAGCTTGCTTGCAACTTTTATATATTTTTCCTTATTTTGCCCTCATTGTCCCATTATAATTTTATTTGACTCATGAAATCTTGCATGTTTATCAATAAATGCGTATTTATCAATAAATGCGTATTTATCAATAAATGCTAGACGTTTCTCATTTTATGGATTCAATTTGTGTATTTGACATTGTGTTGAAGGATGGATTCAATTTGAATTCACCTTGTTATCGATTTTTTACTTTAATTTTGTTTATCTTACACAGTCAAATTATGTTATTTCCAAGCAGTGTGGTGAGAGATGCTCTTGCATTTTAAAGTATCTACACAAACTAGCCTTTCTCTTAAAACCATTTGATTAACCTGATGATGTCAGTTTGACCCATCACTCTTCATGTACATGCATTTGTGTGCCTATGTAATTGGATCTAGTCGGTGCATTGGGTGTTTTTTTATAAATTTTTTAGATGGTTTGGTAATACTTTGATATTCGCCCAGGGCTTGCACTTGCCCCAACAACAAATGACCCATTTGAGTGGGCTTGTTGGCCCACGAGGGCTAAACTTGCCTTTGGGGAAATAATAACATCCCCAGTTTGCCAACCAATCGAGCCCCCATTGACAACATTGGGTTTATTGAATATAGAATCTAGACCAAACCCATCTAAACTAGGGTTTGACATGCGTGTATAGGTTGTGAAGTTTGAAAATCCATATATCAAGTTCACGCAAATGGCCAATGTATTAAATATTGGAACTAGAGATATGCAACCTCAAGCTTCACAACTTCGAGGTGCATATATGATATTACATCCTAGTTTAGATGGGTCTTTTCCAGTATAGCAAGACAATGGTGGCATCCCTCTCACATACTTTATTGGTGGAGGTGATCCCATATGTCTAAACATTGGCAGTTGACTGTTGATTGTTGACGAACAACATTATTCTAGCTCGTTTTTTGTTGTATGGAGATTTTACAACTTGTATTTGCATAGGTTGTTGTAAGTATCACAAATTCTCTTCTAACACCTTTTTTAATGAGTTTTATTGGACTTTTTGTATGATTTGTTTGTCATATATTTCGGGCTTTTGCAATGAGCAACCAAATTTTCTATGCTTTGACACACAACGTAAAACTTCGTGGCTTAGTACCAACATTGCAACAACTACTAATGTTCACAACCACCTAATCAAACCAAAGCACTTTGCACTACTCTTGATCACACACTAAACTTTGATACCATTGTTGTTATGGAGAAAACCAAGACTGAGTGAGTAACCAGATGTGGACTTGTGATCAATGCTATCGCCAGCCCAGTCAGAATCAATAAGCCCGATGAGATCTATTGTAGAGTCTGCTGCATAATGAATCCCAAAGGTGATGGTGCCATGTACGTATCGAAGGACACACTTTGCAACCTTCCAATGTATCTCATGCGGCTCGTGCATGAACCTGGAAATTGCGCCAACTGCATAGGAGAGGTCTGGTCTGGAGTGTGTGAGATACAACAAGCTCCCCACTAGTTGTCTATACAGTGTGTTTCCAACCAGTGGAGTCTCCCCGCCATCCTCAAGTTTGACTCCTGATAGGAAAGGAGTCGGAGCAAACTTGCAGTCTGTCATGTGAAATCTCTCAAGGAGATCTCGTGCATACTTGGCCTGAGACAGTTTGATGCCTGATGCATCTTGACTGATCTCGAGTCCAAGGAAGAAGTGTAGCGGATCCATGTCCGTCATCAAAAACCTGTCATGTAGAATCCTCTTGACTGCAACAATCGCTGAAGTTGAGCAATCGGTGATCAACAAATCATCAACATACAAAACTAATAGTAGAAGTGAATCTGTCGTCCTGAGCATGTAGACATTCAGGTCTGATTTACAACGTACAACATTCTATGACAACAGGTAGGAGTCCATCTTGGCATACCATGCCCTCAGAGCCTGCTTGAGGCCATAAAGGGAATTCTTCAGTCGACAAACCAAAGATGAGTTCTGCATAAATCCCTGGGGTTGCTCCATATAGATCTCCTCAGAGAGATCACCGTGAAGAAATGCATTCATCACGTCCATTTGATGGACTTCCCATCCCTTAGCTGTCGCAATGGCAAGTGCCAATCGTATGGAATCCATCTTCGCTACTGGAGCAAAGGTCTCATCATAGTCAATACCATGCACCTATTGAAAGCCTTTGGCAACAAGCTTGGCTTTGTATCTGCTAATCTGTCCATCTGCTGCGCTCTTGGTCTTGTAGACCTATCTGCATCTGACAAGTTTCCTCCCAGAAGGAAGGGGAACCAAATCCCAAGTCTGGTTCTCGAGAATGGAGTTGTACTCGTCCTACATGGAGGTTCACCAAAAGGGATTTCCAGCAACCTCGCCATAAGACTGTGGATATGAAGACTGGACCAAGAAAAGATGCTTAGAGGGAAATGGTTCAGTGGAAGTGAGTGCAACATGAGGCTCCTCGAAATCATATCGAGTCCTCCTAGTATCGGCTGGATCACCAACGAGATCCCCTACATCCTGAAGAGTAGTCTGTGCTTACTTGGGTCTCTGCTCTGGCTCTGCAACTGCATCTGGATGCTCTGACTCTGCATCTGATTGTATTGACTCTGAATCTGAATCATCTAAGTCCTCTAAATCAGAACTCTCGTTTGAAGAAGAGTCGGCATGTGCGTGCTCATCATCTCGGATAGGTGGAAGAATGAAGGTGTCTGCATGCGGTTGTTGAGGTACATGCGAGACACTTTCCTCGAATTGGACACTACGCTCAATGATGAGCCGGTCTGAGGAAAGATCAATAAGCCTATATTCCTTCACATCGTTGGGGTATCCCACAAAAATACACTCAGTGCTCTGTGGATCAAGTGCCTTCCTCTTTTCAGAGGGAATCTGGGCCCATGCACGTGAACCGAAAATACAAAAGTGGGTCACTTTCGGTTTGAGGTTGCTCCAAGCCTCGTAGGGGGTCTTATCCTTGACAAATCTATGGGGAGATCTGTTTTGGATGTTTGTTGCACAATTAAGTGCTTCGGCCCATAGTCTCTATGGTAGTGACTTTGCATGCATCATGCAAGATGCCATCTCCTTTAGAGATCTGTTTTTCCGCTCAGCAACTCTGTTTTGCTGCGGAGTATAGGGAACTGTGTGCTGCCACTGAATCCCTACCTCATGGCAAAGATTATGGATCTCATGATTTACATATTCTCCCCCGTTATCAGTTTGGAAGACTTTGATCTTCTTTCCGGACTGTGTCTCAACCAGGGCTTTGAAATCTTTGAGGTGTTGAAAGACCTCGGATTTTTGCTTGAGAAAGTAAATCCATGTAAAACATGAGAAATCATCAACAAAAATGAGAACAAACCTTGCTTTGTTGATGGATGGATGCGGAAAACGACCCATAAGGTCACTGTGGATCAGATCTAAAGGCGCGGAAGCTCTCTGAGACTTTCCTTTGTCGAATTTCTCTTGAGGGTGTTTTCTGAGAACACATCCCTCACATACTCCCTTGGAGAAATGGATGTATGGTAGACCATCAATCAATCTTTGCTAGCTACGTTGTTGCATGTATCTGAAATTCAAATGTCCAAACCTTTCGTGCCATATCCTACTACTTTCATCAGCATGAGTAAGCAACAAAGCATAATCAGGTTCAATGAATTCAGAAAACGTATACAATCTAGACTGATGATTTACCTCATCGGTTACAACTTGCAACCCTGGAGTTGGTTTGCATGTCATAGATGTCCATGACATTTGGTGTGAATATGACTTTCTTTCTGGTGCCAGAATTTGTCATCTGATACACAGAGGGAAGGTTGATGGAAAGTTTGGGAACGTGCAACACATTCTCGAAGCTTCCGTTGGTGAGTTCAATCCTTCCTTTGCCGACGACTTCGACAGAAGAGTTGTCCTCCATCAGAATAGGAGGACCTTTGCATGCATCCAATGAAGAATATATTGCTTTTGAGGCAACCATGTGATGTGATCCTCTTGAATCTACGATCCAAGCATCGGGAGAGGAGTTGATGGCAATCAAGGCATGGCTAGAATTGCCTTTCTTGGGATTCTGATCTTCTTCTTCTTAGCACCCTCGGGGATGCGATCTCCAAGGTTGTTTTGTTGAAGTATTTGAGTCATTGGATCTATTTGTTTTTGCATGCATGCAGATTCTGGATGGAATCCTTTGTGACAATATGTGCATTTCTCCCCTTTTCCCCTTTGGATCCGGAGGCATCGGTGAAGGGTTTTGTGTACCCTTCCTTCTTCGGATGTGCATGAGCTTTCCTTTTGTCTTTATCTTTAGATTTTTGATATTTGTGGCTGCCATCTTGCACAGTGAGTGCATGCGCCTTTGGGCCTTTGATTTTGCCCATGTTGATGAGCTTTTTTTTCACACGAAAAAAACAGTTCCACTGTTATTCTTATTAGAATCAAATGAAACTTTTGATTACATTAGACAGACTTCCATATATGGAATAATCCTGTTCTGTTCCAGCTGAAACCTGAGAATACTTTGTTTGTCTATTGCCTTTTTAACCAATAATATTTCTGGTTGTTGTCACCTTATAGGATATTTAGTTTGTCGTCTCTAATTGTAGTTCCATTGACATTCTCTTCAAAATATAGCCACCTTGGTTTATCCTTAAGAGCTTTCTTGGATAGGCTATCAACTATTTTATTAAACTGTCTATGAATGTGCATGAAGTTTAATGTTTCAAAGCCTTGCTTTAAGTTGCTAATCTTATCCTTCCAATGGCTAAGGTAGATCAGATCTAGTTTAGCTTTGTCACTTATCCAATCTATAGTGACCTTAGAGTCCCCTGCCACCATTAATTTCTTGATAGAGAAGTATGTGGCAAGATGTAGGAGTCCCCATAATCCCATCAACTTAGCTTTCATATTGTTCCCTGTACCTCCAGCAAAATGTGCTTGGATGCTGTGTCCGGGTGTGATTTTTAAGTAAATACCTATATCACACTTGTCTGTTGAAGCTGGGCCATCAAAGAAACCAATAGGGTTGTTGTTGAAGTAGACTGGGTTAAGTAGTATGGCTGTTTTATCTGCTTCCTCTTTATGTGGATGTTATTGTGTGGAGGTAAGAATTTTCTGGTAAAGTCCAGGGACATTCTGGGTTCGGTTTTCAAACAGAATTCTGTTTCTATATTTCCAAATTTCCCACATAATCAGAAGGGGTAAGTGTTTATGGTTTGGCAATTTAAGAAACCAAAATTTGAGGTTTTCTTCGATGGTGGTCTTGTTCCACTCACAGTCAATTCTCAAAGAAGTGAGGATATTGCCCCAAATCATTTGGGTGGTCTGGCAGTCCACAAAAAGGTGTGTGACTGACTCTTCTGCCTTTAGACACAATGTGCAGGCTGAAGGACCAATTCCACCACGTTTTTGGTAGTTGATGCCGGTAAGTAATCGGTCTTCTAAGCATAGCCACATGAAGCAGATGATTTTAACTGCTACCTTCACCAACCAAATCGTTTTATGCCACCATTGACCATCATTAATATTGTTTGTGTAAAGGATGCATTGATAGGCTGAGCTGGCCGTGACTGTTCCGGATGTTCGGTTCCATGACCGGGAAAGTATGTCGTTTTCATTGTTCAGTCGGATGTCGCTGTGCTTAAGTTTTTGTGTGTAGGCGTCCCATTCTAGACTGTGTTTTGAATTTAAACCCAATTGTCTAGCACTCAGCCAATTCTGTTGTGATTCAGTTGTGTCGTTGTCTCTGGCCCGTGCTAAGCTGAAGATGGCTTGTCTGTGCAAATGTTGTAGAAGCGTATTGGAAAGTTGGACGTTGTCCTCACATCCAATGTATGGGTGACGCCCAAGTATAACCCGCTGACCAGTCCCAACCTTCCAAGCCAGCCAACACTTGATGATTGGTAAGGATAGCAGCAAGTTCTGCCAGATGATGGAGGAAGTCTTTGTGTAGTGTACGTCCCTACGCAACCAAGAAGTGAGGTCAATACCTTCGAGATATTTCCTTGTGATGACCCTATTCTAAAGATTGTTTCCAAAGAGACCTCTCCAACAAGTTTTGGCTGCCAGGGCGAGAGAAAACCATTTCATGTGTTTAATGCCCCAACCACCGACCTCTTTCGGTTTAGCTAGACTTTGCCATTTAGCAAGGTGAAAACTAGTGGCTTTTTTGCCCCCTTTCCAGATAAATCTGCTAATCAGAAGCTGATGTCTATACCTCTTTCGGTATAGACATCAGTGCCTTTGCCAGGCTAAGCCAATAGACTGGTATACTTTGTAAGACTGATGTTGCTAGGGTGAGGTTGCTTCCTAGGGACAGCCAACGAAAAGTCCAATTGTTAATCTTCTTCTCTATCTTTTTGATGAGCCACGACCAGTCGCCAATTCTGTAACAGTTTGGTTAACCCCTGATCTAGACTGTCAACCTGTATTTTGAAATCGACAATGAGGAAGCTCCCTAGTAATGGATCTAAATCTTGTGCAATAAAACCAGATTTACGAAGGTTAATGGAAAGTCTTGTAGCATCACAAAAATTTGTAAGAATTACTTTAAGTGCTTTCCAGTAGTCAATGTTACCGGCTCCCAGGATGAGGACGTCGTCCACAAATAATAAGTGTGAGATTTGGATGCCAAGAGCTACTTTAAGTCCTTGAAAGGAACCTGATTCTACTGCTTGGTTGATCATTCTGCTGAGTGCCTCAATTACAAGAAGGAAAATCAAGGGTGGCATCGAAAGAAGTCTGTTGGAGTTCCATTCACCAGCACTGCCGTGTTGACCGAGGTGATGCAGCCCATAATCCAAGATTTGTTAATTCTGTCAAGTCCGATCTGGCCAGTAATAAATAAAGGTATTGCCAACTTACACTGTCATAAGCTCTTTTTAGATCGAGTTTAAGGATGATTGCGTTCAGTTTTTTAATCTTGGCCGAATGTAGACATTCCTGGGTAATGCCCACAACATCGAATATCAGTCTATCCTTCAAGAATCCAAACTGTTCATAAGAGATACACTTAGCTAGAGTGTCTTTTAAACGGTTGGCAATGGTTTTTGAGATGACTTTGTACATGAAGTTGCATAAAGCAATGGGTCTGAAGTCATTGAAGTTGACAGGCTTACTGATTTTTGGAATTAGCGTGAAGAAAGTTGCATTTAGTGCTCCAAGAATCTTCCCTGCGAGGCGAGATTCTTCAACAGCGTTAAGCATATCCAATCCCATAATCTCAAAAAAGTGTTGGAAGAGTTCCTGAGTCCATCCGTCTGGACCAGGGCTTTTGTCTTTGGGCATTTTATCAATAGTGTCTTTTAGCTCATCGAGAGTGACAGGTTTCCCGAGATTCTGATTGTCTAACTCATTGAAGAAGCGTGGGACCGACTGTAAAACATCAAGCTGGACGTCTATGTTTTCAGTCTCAAAAGCTTTGTATTGAGTTCTAAAATGGTTAAATGCCATCGAGTGTATCTCCGAGTCAGTTATGGCAGAGTTACCATCATCGTCTGTCAGATCCCATATACTGTTGTGGCTGCGCCTCTGTGAAGCGTATTTATGGAAAAAACTTGTATTCTTATCTCCCTTTTCAATCCATGTCGCCTTGCTACGGAGTCGCCAGGTGGCTTCTTCATGTGCTAGTATCTCATTTTTCTTGCGGGTCAGTTCCTGTAGGAGGTTTAAATCTTCTGCAACAAAGATATGAGATGGGTTATTGTGGAATAGGGTTGCCATCTGTTCCTCCACCAGTACCAGATCGGCCTTCATAGCCTGCTGTTTCTTTACTTGCCATTTTATAACCACCTGTTTCAAATATTTAAGCTTCTCAATTAGCAGAAGGATTGCCGATGGGTTCGACCAATATAGCATTTCTGCTCAAGTGTTTTTGACAAGTGAGTTGAAACCCAGGTCACCTATCCACGAACAGTTGAACTTGAAAGGAGCCGCTGTAAGTCGTGGGGGGCCTTCGATTGAAAGACAAATCGGGTGGTGATTTGAAATCGTGGATGGCTCAACCCAGGATCTGAAGTGGAGACGATCGCCTATCAKCTTAGAATCTAACAGGAACCTGTCAAGTCTTTTGGCAATACCATTGGCCCCTGTTTTGCTATTCCTCCAGGTGGGAGATGACATCGAAGGATGGAGGTCAATGAGCCCCGCTCTATGGAAGATAGAGTCAAAAAAATCGGCCTTTGGGTCAATCCTCGCAGAAGTACCCCACACTTCATGAGTGGAAAGGGTGAAGTTTAGATCACCACCCAATATGAGGTTGTCCTCATGAAGGATGCCAGAGTCAAAGAGTTTTTGCYAGAAGGCCTTGCGATTGCTGTATGGGGCATAACARTTTAAGAGTTTGAAGGAGGTAGAAGAGAAAAGTAGCTTACCTTCAATGAAAATCCCAGCTGAGATGCCAAAGTCTTGAAAATCTGCAACATCCGGGTTCCAGCTAGTAAGCAAGCCTCCAGAGTGGCCTAGAGAGTCTATGGCAACAACGGACCTGTGTGGGAGAGACTTCAAGAAAAGAGCTTTCGCCTTGTCACTGCTGACCAGGGTTTCTTGAAGAAAAACAACGTCCGGTTTGATCTTAGAGAATAAGCTTTTGAGGGAAGCTAGCTTGGTGGGGCTTCCAAACCCACGGAGATTTAAAGATAAAATGATCATTAAGTGACAGGGTTGATCGACAGGGTTGCTCTAAGTGCCGAGGAGGTAGAAAAAGTGGGATCACAATCAGAATGAGCTACTTTTAAAGGGGGCGTAGCTGAAGTAGGGAGGCTAGCGAGTCCTCCCTCTACAGAGCCTGGGGGCTTTTTGGGGATTTTGGACCGGGTTTTTCTGATAGTGACATTGGATCGATCGGGTGGGAGTGGGGTGGAGGAATGTGTGACCACGAGGGGGACAGGAGAGAGTGGAATGAGTGTGAGGCTGGAGGGAGTGGGTGGCTTGGTGGAAGTTCCAGGAGAAAAAGGAGTTAGTGCAGTCAGAGGAGGGGTTTGGGAGGGTGGGATGTTCGAGTGTGGGGGCTGGGTAGGATCGGTGGAGGGTACTGTAGCAGCATTAGGTGTATGCTGTGGGGGACGAGTGGGTGTAGTGGTGGAAGTAGGAGAGGGCGAGGGAAGGGGGAAGGAGGAGTCCAATTTATCCATAAGCAATCTCCAAAAATCTTCAAAGATTTCCAGAACCCAGGCTTCATTAACTTTGAGGTGCCTGAGTTCATCCACCGAAAGCTTGTGAAAGAAGGTAGGGAAGAAGTCCCGCATCTTACCGAGGAAGGAGTCCTGATCCAGGGAGAGAGGAGGGGTAGGTTCAGTGAGTCTCAGAGAGGGGTTGGATTGGGTGTCTTTGGAGGAGGAATAGTTACTTTTTAAGTGTCCCGGCTGCCAGCAGAGGTGGCATCTAAAAGGTTCTCTCCAATAATCAAGGATCTGTCTGAAAGAATGTTCACCCACTCTGATCTCGATGGAGTCCGACAGACCAAGATCAGTGTCAAATTCGACTAAAACCCAAGCTGCCCTTTTATTAGACCAGTTGAGGGAGCGTTGGTCAAAAAAGATAAACTTCCTTGCAGTGTTAGCAACCATCTCCAGGATAGGTGAAGTCCACAGTTCTATCGGAAAATCTGGCATAATCATCCAGAGCCATCTTTTGTCGAAGGTACTTTTGAAGGGATGGAAACCTGGTGTCCACCGCTTGAGCATGAGAACTCCTCTGTCCAAAATCTAGGGGGTCGAGAGGATTTGCTGTAGGTCATCCTCTGAAAGGAAGTGGAAAATAAGCCACTGGTTAGAGAGATGGCTGATTCTTGGACAGTAACCAAGGATTGGTTTCCAACAGTCCTGAACCCATCGATCAAGGTGGGTATTCTGCATCTTCAGATAGAAGAACCTTCCAACTAGTGCTCGCTTAGCAAGGCTAGTGACCCTGTCCTTGGCGAGTTCCTGCCCGAGAGAACAGACCAGTGTAGTTTGTCTCACCTTCCAGCTTTTAAGCTTTCGATTCGAGCGACCCAATGCCCTAGCTTGTCTATTGTGTCCCGCACCAGTGTGTGGGGAGGGGGACCGTGTGGGGCAAGGGGAGGAGGTCCCAATGGTCGTAACAGGCCTAGGGAGAGGGGGTTGTGTAGAATCTGTGGAGAAAGTGGGGGTAGAAAAGTCAGCTCGGGCAGAAGGAGGACGCACGGGCGAGGAGGGAGAAATGTTCGAGGGAAGCTGGGTGCATTCAAAGAGGAGTTTATAGGTCTCCTCGCTCTGGAAGAGGTTATCTTGGGCCCAAATATCGTCATCCTCTGCCCAGGATAGGTCTATCTTATTAGCCATGAAAAGGAAAAGGTCAAGGGGGGACACCGAGAACCAGGAGGGACAGATCGGATCTGGAGGAGGCAGGAGAGGGACAGGCCAGGGCTTCTGAACGGGGCGCTCCTCAGAGGCTCATCCGGAACCGGGAAACTAGTGTGCCAAAGATGGAGCGACTCAGGATCTCTGCACTCGTTGAGCCAACATCGTGGGGCCTTCGATCCATTGGTACCAGGTCTGAAAGAGGGATCACTGACACCAGTAACAGTGATCCCTGCTTGTGGCAACCTTAGATCTCGCGCAGAAAACCTTCATCCGATTGAACCCATCCTTGCAGGAAGGAATTGATCTGTTACTCCTTCGTCCATCAAAACTGTTTCCATATTCATTTGCCAAGACTTCCCATGTTGATGAGCTTGGTTTGCTCTTGTGCCAGGGATTCAATAAAGTCCTCAAGAAAAGGCATCTTCCAGGTGGCTCCAGAGGCGAATCTGACAGAATGGAATGTGGATATGAATACAGAGAATTCAGGACCAAGTTTGGAGAGAATGGTGAGAACCATTTGTTTCTCCTCCTTCGATTTATCAACCTCGCAAGCTTTGAGTTGCGATAGTAAATCCTTGAATTTTGTAAAGAAATATTGGATATTGTCGAAGCTTTTTGGATCCAATGTGAGCAATTATACCTCCAGCATGTGTCCCCTCATCTCGTCCTGTTTTCCAAAGAGCCCTTCCAAGGTGGTCCAGGCTTCATTGGGAGTCTTACAGAAAGATATGTGAAAAAGGAGATCGAGAGAAATAAGACTGCAAATTGTTTCGAGTGCGTCATCCATGCGATTTAAATACTTGGATTTTTCTATGGCTGATGTCGGTTTTGTATCTGTATTCAAGGTTAACCTGTACAATCCTCTGGTTCGGAGATGTATGGCTATTTTCTCCTTTCATGCAAAGTAGTTGTAAGGTGTAAGAATGAATTCTTTTTGGAAATCCATCTTTTTGCTGTCTTCAATCTTTTGTACCTGCAAATTTTTTTGGTGTAGCTTTTGCTTAGCAGTCCGTCGGCTTTGATACAATGTAAATGTGTTGAATCTGCACAGAATAGATCTAGCTAGAAAATATTACACACATTTGCAGAGAGAGAAATTGGGAAAGAAGAAGAAGAAGGAGAGAAAGAATATAAGAATTCTCATTAACCGTTATGAATAATGAATAATTTACACATGATATACTCTGTATAACTCAATGAATGCGCACTGGAGGAGAAACAATGCGCCATAGTGGTGGTCTAGAGTGATCTGGACACACACCAACAGTTACGGGAGTGAACTGCTACCTAGTCTAGTCTCTCAGGCAGTTACGGGAGTGAACTGCCACCTAGTTGAGTTAACTAGTCAACTAGTCTTCAGTTATCTGACTAAACAGAGTGTAGTGAGGAGGAGATCAAGGAATCAAGAGTAATGCACCAGTCTGGTGATGATCCCAATGTTGCATGGTGACAAAACCAATGCAGCATCTAGACTCAACTCAACTAGTCAAATTGAAGTGTCAACTGAAGAGAATATTCTCCAGGTGGAATATTCTCCCCTAAAATATAGGAGACTGGATAATGACTAATTATGACTATTAAACAAAGAAAAACCTTAGGAAAAAGAAATCCTAGGTGTGTGTGAAGTAACAACAACATGCATGACCATTGCTCTATGGAGAAGCTAATATAGACTCACCAACACTTGCTTTGCCCTTTCCTTATTCTTGCTCTTTGTCTATTAAAATTGTCCAACCTATCACCTCTTGTGCCTTTACATTTATAAACTCTACTTGATCACTAATCTTTACATTTGATTTGGTCTTCTCACAACTTAATGTTTTTGCTCCCAAAGTTGTATTGAGGGCGGCTGTAACAACTTACTTTAGATTGATGTGATCAAATTAGCGATCATCTTTGACTTTGTTTGTGTTGCTGCTTGACTTGATCAAAATTAGTTGTTGCACTTGTACCACATTAACAACTAAATTAGCTGCTGAGAAAGCCTTCAAGGGAAAAAGGCATCATCTACCATCTTTCTTTGCTGCTACAACTTCCCAACTATTGTTTTTTAGTCTTCCATGCGTTTTTTAGCTTGCTCAAGGCTTGACAAAGCTTCTCCAAGGAAAAACACACTGCTTGCCTCTTTGCTTTGCTTCTTCAATTGCCTCACCAATGCGTTTGGATATTCTATACATTTTTTAGCTTGTTCTAGGTCCGACGAGGTTTCCACAAGGTAAAACACATCACTTGGCTCTTCACTGTATTGTTGCCACTGCCCTAGTGCTATGTTTTAGCCTGCATTATGTTTTCCACTTGCTACAGGGTGTTTAGAAGCCAAACACATTATGAGAAAGATAAAGTTGCATCTAGATGTTTGTAGAGGCAACAACCTTTCTCGGAAGCTTGTAGAAGCTACACATTATGTCTGGAGGATTTGGGAAATTTCTCACCACTCTAGAAGTATTCATCATCAACTTGAATCGTCTTAGGATCTCTAGGACTCACTTGCTTCTTTGGAGGTTTCTCGAATAAAATGGCCTCTATCTAAGCTTCTATTGATCATTATAACCGAACTACAAACCCTCTGGATATCAAGCTCCGAGTTGGATCCTCCATATGACTTAGATGTCTTTGTTCTCTTCTGGAACATACAACTACAACAACAATAAAAACATGAGAGGAAGAGTGAGAAACGATGTATTGAAAAGCTCAAGTGAATTCTAGCACGGTAAAATATTTTACAAATCATAATCAGGGGACGTGTTGTTTTAACAATGATACACCACTCTATATTGCTTTGCTTTGTGTTAAATGTAGAAATTTAATGACAAAATCAGCATGCACAAACTTTTGTCATACACTTAGCAACCTAGAGATAACTATCATCTATGAACTCTGAAATGTATAAACCCACATTCAGAAAATATTATGAGCAGAAATACACATTGCCAAGCACTTTTGTAGCGGAATAAACACAATGAACAACAATTACACATCCATGTAATACTCGGAAATTTAGGCAACCAGCCAGGGAAAACCCCAATGTGGGGAAACCCAAAGATAGAGATTTTATTAGCTTCAGGAAAGTATATCAACAACAAAATTACATTTAGCAGCCAAGAGAAATCTGTTGCCTAGAAAATCGTGCCAAATCTGTACAGTTGTACGACCCTCCTTTGCTGGACAACACCTTGAGAAACATGCCAAACAACAGTTGTACGGACATAACCATACAACTCCTTCTACAACAAGAAACACTCCAAAACAACCTCAATTTTCGTGCCAACAATCTGCCTTGGAAAACGTGCCCTCTTCCTTGCTGTATGGACTGTACAGATCCGTATAGTACGACCTCCCTAACAACAATAAATTTTTGCCACTTCTAAACAGAAAATTTCCTTGGGAAATGTGCCCAATCTCCCTTGGGAAATGCGCCCAACTTTGCTGCCCTTTCCTCTCCTCCTCAAAGGTCTCTCGGAAATCTCCCAATCTCCTCTTCTCATTGTTATGTCTTGCACACTACCCAATACATTCTTTTATAATTCGAAAATGACCTTTCACCTTCCAAATGTCTTTTGACCTTCCCCATCCCTAAATCCAAAGGCCAAGATCTAATCTTTATAAAAACCCATTACAAAGTCAAGTGTCTAGTAGTGTAAGTACAAGGTTACTTCCGCATACAAGACAAACAGGCAGAGTAACTCCTGAGCTATAAAAGCTAACATTAAAAGGATACAAGGAGCCCCTTTGTTCTCCATGCCAGTTTTACAAAGCTGAATTCTTTATTGTACAGACCACTATTACATTTAGCTAGGCAAACAACTAATAATTGAAATAAATCTGTAGTAGTACCCTTTTACCACTCGGTTCTCTTTATGTTTGACTTTACCCATACTCAACATTGCATGGTTGAACATATTTCATAGTAATGGGCATTCTAGTGCATTGATTGGGCTTAGGAATTGATCATGGCATCTCATAAGCATCAATTGATATACTCTAATGATAAGAGTGTTTAAACAACGTTACTGAATGTCTTTAAAAGTAGAGGGGTCCATTTATGTAATAAGTCTTGATTAAACAATGCAATTATTTTATATGTCGTTGTCCATCCATGCATTCGAAGCCTAGGCATGTATACTTGTAATGTTTCATGTACACAATGCACTTGCCATTATAAGTGCACATTCATTGATCATCCTCAAAAAAGCAAGGGAAAACGCCGCAATCAAGCTATCACAGTGAAAACAAAGGCACTTTGATAAGGTCTTTGTGAGGAAGTCGATCGTCAAAGCATTGTATCTGTCAATTCATAAACAATCAAAGATGAATAGATGTATCATCAAAATTAGTCTAGTCATCCAACTAAACTCAAAGTAGAGATCAAACAACAATCTGGTCATAAGCATTCAAGTGCAATTCAAGTAATGGAGTAAATCAAGAAAACCAATTGTGAATTCATTCGAGATCATTCATTGCCACAAAATCTCAAGTCACAAAGAATTGTAAGATATGATTGGTGAACCTTAAAAATTTTGGAGGGTCCTCAGCTCTAGGGCTTTGGGTTTATTGAGGGCATCAATAGTACCCAACATTTTTATCCATGATGATCCCAAAATTATATCGTCATTGTATTATCATTATCCCACATTATGCACATTGCACTTGCCATTAGAAGCACATATTCATTGATCATCCTCAAATAAGCAAGGAAAATTTTCAATCAAGGTATCATAGTAAAAACAAAGGCACTTCAGTAAAGTTTTTGTGAGCAAGAGGGTATTGAATATCTGTCCATGCACAAGCAATCAAATAGGATTCATGTGTCATCAAACCCAACTAATCATCCAACTAAACTCAAAGCATAGATCAAACAACCATTCAATCATAAGCTTTCAAGTGCAATTCATATAATGGAGTAAATTAGGCAAACTAATTGTGAATTCATTTAAGATCACTGATTGCCTCAAAATCTTGAGTCATTAAGAACAATATGATATGATCAATGAACCTCAAAAATTTTGGAGCGTCTTTGACCCTAGGGATTGTGGTTTGTTGAGGGCATCAATATTACCCAACATTTTCATCCATATCAAGCTTAAAGTTATATCATCATTATCCCACATAGATGAGACATTAAACTAGGATTTTAAAACACAATAATAATCATCAATTGTAGATTGCTTATTTCATACAAAATTTTAACCTATCTAAATTTTTGGTTATTCTTGGCTTTGGAATTTGTAATTGGTTGGCCAATTGAATTTTAGTGTAATTGTTGAACTCAAACGAATTAGTAACATTTATAACATTTCTTTTTTGAATATTCCCTTCCAATTCTTAATACATAGGTTGCAATTTTTTTTAAACGGTTACTATAACCGAAAGCTTTCTTTTAACTAGAATCAATTTCTTTATCGTTGTCAAAATTTCCATTAGGAGTTTTGTCAAAAATTCCCATATTTCTTTGCTTGGTTGCTAGGTGGCAATCTTATCACTTTTATTTCTATAAAAGGGATCAATTGAAGAAGGCCCTTTGTGTTAGAATTAGGAAAGTAATGCAGAACAAAAGTATCTTTTTGAAAATTCAGTTAGAAAAGCACTTAGTGCACATCCATAGATACTGAACTTAGGAAGAATAATACTCAGATCTGAACAGACTGTAATTAAACTCAATTAGTGATTTCATTTTTAATTAGTAAACACATTAGATTATCAAAACAAAAAACTAGTTTGATGCAAACTTATTAATTACAGGATCTGATGCAGATTTAACTCATGAACAGATCTAAGCATATGTCTAATATAGATTCAAAAGACTAGATCTGAACAGTAGATCTGAAATGGATCTAAGCTAAGAGCAGGATACAAATAGAATAGATCTAGGTTTCAGACAGTAGATCTAATTAATGAAAAACTTTAGAAGGTAAAAAAACAACTTACAGAATTTACTAGAAGATCTTACCGGGAAGACATACCTCAAATTTCTGAAGGAGAGCAGCCACACATAAGTGATGTAAGTCACTGAATATATGCTCAAAAAAAGTCAAGTTCATAGATCTACCATATAGGTTAGATCTCTTGCCAAGAGATGAAAAGAGTTTCTTGCCACTCGTAAAAAAAAA
>ML811400.1:74054-161454 GCA_009831015.1 Picea engelmannii | reverse complement strand
GACTCTCTCTTCTACCAACCCGACACACCCTCCCTCCCTCCCTCCGTGAGGTTAGTGGTATATCTCCAATTGCTTTCCTTGGGTGGGTAAGCACTCCTTTTAGGATGGGGTCATGCTGAGGTCATGCTCACTACAAATTTAACGATTTATAGTTAGATCATTGTTCATCATGTTGAGGGGTTTATTGTTTGAATCACGAGAGGTAAGTTTTACCTTCTTTTTATTATAGCTTACATTGTTTGAATGGCTAGAGGTAAGTTTTAACTTCTTTTAACTATAGCTTACATTTCCAAGACATATAACAAACATATAATGTAAGTCGTATATTTTACTTTTTGGTTATTTATCGAGCATATTTTCGGATCAATTTTTTTCCAAAATTCGGTGAAAAATTGTTGGAACTGTAGATTTGAGTGGTTGAGTCTATATAATCTGAGTGCCCCATGAGTTTTTTAGGAGACTGAATCCATTTATGCATTCAAAGCAATTTAAACAACAAAAAATGTGATCTTACCCAGATTTATATCACCAGATTCCGATGAAAAATGCCCAAAAATAGATTCCGATGAAAAATGTTAAAAGGTAGAACATTTAGACAACGCCTATAATGTAACACTTGTTTATGTAAGATATCAATTTTATGTGAGACTTTTAAGTATGGAAGTGAGATTTTATTTGTAAAGTATCTTAATTAGTATTTTCACCTTCAAGTGATTGATGGGAGTTATAAACTCTATCTTTTATCCCAACTTTAATGTTATTTTCTTTTTTTGTACCTTTTGTTTACCAAATTGGTGTATGAGACCCCCTTGTTTGTGGGACAAGGGACCCCCATCTGCCCAATGATTTGACTGGTAAAGTCTACGGAGGTATACATACCCTTCCCCACTCTGGATTTGAACTTGTGACCTCCTAGGAGGAAACACATGTTCTCAACCATTAGGCCCACTCAGAGTGTATATATTCTTAACAAATTATATTCCTTTTAATTTCATTTTTTATGTTAGCATTAAATAGCTTTTATTACCAACGCTCCTTTATTATTTTAATCATTTTTCACAATGGGTCGTAACTCTTTCTTCCACAACGGTTAACCTTAATT
This sequence comes from Picea engelmannii, assembly GCA_009831015.1. Classification (NCBI taxonomy): domain Eukaryota; kingdom Viridiplantae; phylum Streptophyta; class Pinopsida; order Pinales; family Pinaceae; genus Picea; species Picea engelmannii. Next base: position 160,352 of record ML811400.1, on the reverse strand, counting down.
TTTAACCCCATAAATATTCATCCATGCACTCTTTTCTATTATCATTTAAACTTTATTTGTCCTTGATGATGGGTGGAATGTCCACTCGAAACGTTATACATTTCAAAATTTTATACATAGTTTATCTTCATAAAGCTCAAGCAACAAAATATTGCCTTATATAAAATTTTTATTTAAAAAATATTTATTTGCATATTTCCATTTTTAGAATGATTTCATGGAAGTGAGACACTAAGGTAATTACAATAAACTATTTTTTTTTAGCATGAACTAGAAAATTATATTAATAAAATGACTACATTAGAACTGACATCACTATAAATACATATTGTAGCCACATTGTTTAGCATGTAATACATAGAAGATATTTCCAAGGTCTGTTGTCGAGGCTTAACAACCCAAATTCATAATTTGTTATCCTTGTCTGCCAAATACCCAAAAGAGATACATTCCAAGATTCATTGTATGAGTATATTCTCACAAATTGCTTGCATACCAAAAGAAAAAAAACAATACATGATTGTATTGGATTGCGGGCTTAACTTCTTGTCACAATTGGTTGGGATGTCGAGGGGGACTTTTTCTTCTTTCTACTATTGTCCAAACTTATTTTACATTTGTTGGGGTCCCTGCTATTCCTACTAGTCCCAAATTGTCTTGATCCAGAGGTTCTATTTGTTTCGGTGCCTTAACTTCTTCAGGCTAGTTTGTCCAACTTCCTATTGGTCGAAAACTTGACTGAATATGTGCTCCCTGCACTGAATCTAGAGAGTCAAGTTCCTCTTTCTCCAAGCTCTGAGATAAAATTTCTTGTTTTGATGTTGGTTCCAGTTGTATCAAAGGATCTACTTGTGATGGTGCTCCAAAAGATTGCAAGATTGACTAATGATCTTACTTAAAGCCGATCCACCAGGTTGATTTACATTGTTGCTTCCTATTCTTCTTAGGCCCTTTGGAGCATTGTGTGTCAAATTAATTTCTACTGGAAACTCTTTACTAAAATTCATTTCCATGCATATTCGAGCATATGTTGATATGTTGAGTTTCCCCAAAACCATTGGCTTGAATTAAGAATCAGATCCTTGTCTTCCATAATGTTAAACTCAACAATGAAGAAACTATTTACACAGGGTGGATGAAGGCATCCTTCTTAATAACAAGTTTCCAAGAGATTGAGATCCAATCATGAAGATTATCTAATCGGGGCCAAAACCTGTCAAAGAAACGAACCAAACCATTGGTTCCATAAAAACTACAATAAACTAAATTGTTCCTTGTTTTATGTAAGATTATTTCATTATAATAAAATTTATAAAATAAATATGTGTGTGTGAGAGAAAATGTGAAGTGTTAAAATTGAACTCGCTTTTGAGAAAAAAATGTGACCTATGAAATTCCACAAGTTTATAATGACCATCGTTTCATAAATTTAAATTACTATTCCTACTTATGGGGTGGTAGGGGTGTGGGATTGTAATGTACCTCGAAGGGATTTGTAAGATTAAATTTTCTTGAAGGATAGGGCATACAAATAACAATTAATTATCAAGGAGTGAGACTTCTAAGAGATGGGGAAATGAAAATTTCTTCGATAGGAGACTCCACTATCATCAATCGAGCTTATCTATATCAAGGAAAATCCACCTCCTCCCCATCTTTATACAAAACCTTCCATATAATGAAGATCCTTTGAGAAGGTATCCTTCTTTCAAGTTAGGACACACTTCAGTGAATTAGTGAGCAAAATAGCCAACAAAGGAGGAGTTGATCCTAATGGAAGATTGTGTGTTCTATCATAATGTCGAGAGATAGTCTCACTTTTCCCATCATCATGATGTTAGCAAGAGGTATGCTAAGGGATTGGGCTAATGGTCTCGAGCCTAGACCTTCAAGCATAACCTTTTCCAATATAATGCTCCAAAGAAATTAGTGACCCCTTCATTAGATGACACCCCTTGGAACAAAATCATGTGATAACCCTCTCTATCCAACAAGCATTCCTCATTAACCACTAGCATTTTCCCTCCATGATGCCATGCATGAAGTGCTTGATGTCACTTGGGAATTCAATTCCATCAAATCCTTCAAGTTCGACAACAATCCTCTCATGTGTGCCTCTCTTTGAATTTGATTTGCTTTTCATAAATTTAAATTACTATTCCTACTTAGGGTGTGGTAGGGGTGTGGGATTATAATGTACCTTAAAGGAAATTAGAAATTTAAATTTTCTTGAAGGATAGGGCACACAACTAACAATGAAGCAAAGGCTCTCACAATTGATCAAGGAGTGAGACTTCTAAGAGATGCGCAGATGGAGATTTCTTCTTTAGGAGACTCCACCATCATCAATCGAGATTATCTATATCAAGGAAACCCCCCCTCCTCCCCATCTCAAACCTTCCATAGAATGAATCTCCTTTGAGAAGGTATCCTTCTCTCAAGTTAGGACACACTTTAGTGAATTAGTGAGCGAAATGGACAACAAAGGAGGACTTAATCCTAATGGAAGATTGTGCATTATGTCAAAATGTCAAGAGATAGACTCGCTTTTTACATCATCATGATGTTAGCAAGAGGTATGCTAAGGGATTGGGATAATGGTCCTAAGCCTAGACCTTTATGCATAAATTTTTCAAATCTAATGCTCCAAAGAAATTAGTGACCCCTTCATTAGACATCACTCCCTGGCGTAAAAACATGTGATCTCCCTCTCTAGCAAGCAAGCATTTCTCATTAACCACTAGCATTGTCCCTCCATGATGCCTTGATCAAAGTGCTTGATGTCACCTGGGAGGTCAATACCATCAAATCCCTCAAGTCGGACAACAATCCTCTCATTGAATTCATTTTATCTCTTATAGCTTTTGATTTTCCTTGGAATTCCTTCTTCTTCATTCTTATTTTGCATCCCAATCGAGCTCCTTCATTCCATCTATGCATTTATGTCATCTCTCCGCTTCTAGATTTGATTTCTTGGTCCTTGACCCTCTCTTTTATCAACCCAAATTCGATCTTTCACCTTGTCAAATTCCTCCAGTTCTCCCTCACGGATTGTTGTGTATATTAGTCGATTGCCACTAGAGATTTGAGAGAGATCTATTACTGTGTGGTTACCTGATAAAATGGAAGTGGTCTCCCTAAGATTCGTCGTGTCCAACTCATTTGATTAACTTGATGGTTATAAGACATAGATAAAGACCAAATTGACTAAAGTCAATGAAGCAAAGGATCATTTTTATATGGAAGTAGCCAAGTACATTCTTGCTTTGTGAGACTAGGAAAAATAATCAAGTGATGCTCTTACCATCCTAAGGCTCAAGTTTGAACAAATTGGTTTCCTCTTTGTCCACAATCCATGAAAGCCTTACTAAAACCTCTTACCAAGTGAATCACCCTCCTTATGCCATGTTCGAAGACATGTCCTCTAGTGAGCAAGACTCCTAAGAGGAACCAAAAGTTACCCATCAAGTGGATGTTGTGAAAAAACCTGAAGGACGTTTTCTACATAGTAAATTATGTTTTCAATATGTTTGCTATTATTACACCAATTTATAAGAATCTATACTTTTTATTTTCCACATAAAATTTCTCTTTATATTCATATTGAAATATAAAAGTACACATAACAATCTTTTACATCAAAATTGAGCCCTTGGCTACCAATAGCTATTCAAAACATTGCTTCCTATGGCTAATCAAAACATTGCTTTGGGAGAGGATATGTGACCTCTTGCTATCACTCCAGATATCTCATAGAGTCCCATGATTACAATTTTTTTTAAAAGGCTATCACTTAGCCTATTAACTCATATAATCACAAAATAAAAACATCTCCTACAGTGGCCAAAGACACCCTAAACTTAATATAAACTTAAAAACATGGTAGGGCCCTCATGACCCTCTTCACATAGGTAGTATGCAATGTATCCTAGGTGCCTCATGAGCGACTGCTTTGATAAATGATCCGCCTCTTGGTTATCTTCTCTGTAAACATGGCCAAAGGATATGTCCCTGAACAACTTGATGAGATATGTTATCCTTTCCTTCCAACACTCCAAGGTGACCACCTGTAGTGAACCTTTCCCCTTTATCCAATCTATGACTATTTTGGAGTCTCCTAGGACGCTGATCTCATAAATAGATAGTCAAGAGGCCAGATTTAGTAACACCCAAACCCCCATAATTTTAGTTCTGGTGTTTGTTCCAGCTCCACAATTTATCGTCCACTTATATGTAGCTTGCTACTTAATCTTTATCACTCCGCCCGCTCCACTATGTTCACCGTTTTATTGTGAATCCCCATCAAACCATCCAACAATCTTCTACCCATGAGTCAATCCTTTAGGTGCTCTCGATATTGGAATATGAGTCTGCTTCTTGTTGCCTTCCATAACATCCAACGATAAGTAGACCACCTTCTGAAATGATGGAGTACCTGATTCAAAAATAACATAGTTCCTTTCTAACCATAAGTACCAATAGATGTAAATGGGTAAAGTTGGGAAAATTTGATTCTGTTAAAACCATATTTTAAAACAATCCAAAACTGTTGAACCACGCCACCCCGAAACGTGAGGAAACACCAATTTAATTTTTTTCCATACACATGAAGTGAAGGAACAATCCACAAATAGGTGGTTAATCATCTCCCTAGAATTCGTGCAAAGTTGAAAAATACTTGGTCCCACATATCCTCTATGTTGAATATTTTCCCATGTGAGGACTTTGTATTATGTAACCAACCAAACAAAGAGTTTAAGTTTTAGTGTGCAATCCCAATTCCACATCATCTTCCTCCAACCTCTAGTCTTAACAGTCCACTGTTTATTCATGATCGCTTTGTAAACATTTTTTGCAGTTATATGGCCCAATGAATCTCCACCAGTCCATATCAAAACATCTAGTCAACTTTGCAATTGTACACCTAAATCTATCAGAACCTTCCTGTACCCCTCCCATTCAAGTGCTAATTCACCTGACAAACCTAAATCCTCACTGTCAATCCAAGTGGAGTAGATAGTGCCAAGGTGCAATGCTCGACTGGCCTGATACAGATAGTGAAAATTCTTTTGGTTAAGTACCTGAACAATATATTCGGTCAAGAATGCCTCTCTATCCATTCCCAGGATCAAATCTTTACCAATGATGATAGAGTGCACTGAATTCGGGCCTGAAGCAATCCAGTGAAGAAAAAGAGGAACAAATTTTTGGAGAGTTCTCCAAGTCTGTGATCCCTATGGCATTAAACACTTCGTCGATCTCAACCATCTAGTAACAGACCCAAAGGGTAGATACTTTTCTTTAATAACTCATTTCCAGATGCCTCTTTTCATCAGAACTCTCCAAAGGGTGTTGGTCGTCAAATCCCTATAAAAACTGAACAGATTTCTCAACCCCCAGCCCCCGAAATTTTTGGTCGTGCTATAGACTCCCAATTGCACAAATGATAGCGCCATTTTTGTTTCCCTCCTATCCATAGGAAAGAGAAGACTAGTTGGCGAATCCTATGAAGCACCGAAAATGGAGTATGTGCCATAGCCAACCAATAGACATGCCGACCTTCCAAGATAACCTTGATCAGTAAATAGCATCCTCTTATTGTGAGCCATCAATTGCACCAAAGGTTGATTCTCTTTTCAAATTTAGTAATGAGACAATGCCAATCATCCTCCTTATAACGATCCAGTTTTAAGAAATAACTCAAATGCCTGAACCCTTCTAAGAGGGATAAAAAGTTGTACTGAAAAACTGCTTTAAAATTTTCCAGAATGTCCTCCGCTACTCCAAAGTGGAGAAAAGTCGACTTTTGGATATTTATCACAAGCCCAAACGCTCCACAAAAGACCCCTAGAATTATATGAATCTCCTACCATTCTTCCAGAGAATCTTTCGACATAATGATTATATCATCCACAAAAAGCAAATGTAGAATATTTATAAGCCTTCAAACCTTAATACCTGTCAACTTGCCTTTAGTATGGGATTTTTTAAGGGATATGCTTAGTCCTTCCATCACAAGAATGAAAAACAGAGGCGATAGTGGACAACCTTGTCTGAGGCCTCTTCCACTCTGGAAGAAATTTGTCGACTCACCATTGATCAAAATAGAAAATGTCGCTGAAGAGACACAACCCATGATCCAGTTAGTTGTAAGCAAGTCAAAACCACCTTGGAGGAGGATTAGGTGGAGGAAATCCCAATAAATACAATCGTACGCCTTCTTTAAATCAAGCTTTAGGATTATGGCTTGTAGCTTCTTCATCTTTATACTATGAAAACACTCTTGGGTTGTACCTATAGCATATAAAATATGCCTCCCTTTTAGAAATCCCAATTGTTCCTCTGATAGAGCCCGTGACAGAATTGGTCTAATCCTCTTTGCTAAGAATTTTGAAATAATCTTGTAACACAAGTTACAAAGTGCTATCGGCCAAAAATCTCCAAAGGTTGAAGGACAACTGACTTTTGGAATAAAGTGATACAAGTCAAGTTTAGTGCCCTATTAACTATTCCAGTAACTCTTGATTCCTCCATGGCTTCGAGCAAGTCCTTCCCAACCAACTCAAAAAAGAAAAGAAAGAACTCCATTGTCAACCCATCGAGCCCTAGAATTTTTTCCTTGGAAAAACCTTTCAGAACGTCAAGAACTTTTGCATTGGTACAAGGCCTGATCCAGATTTATGCAGGAACACAATGAAATACAAAAATACACATAAATGCAGATATGCAACGGAAGTAAAACTTCATTTCATTAACAACAAATGACTGAAATATGCTTACAGACAGAATGGAAATAAAATAGCTTGGGCGCTGATAACTTATCTCTGAGAAGAGATGTGGCGGCTACTGGCCTATGAACTTTGTGTTACAATGAGGCTCTAAGGCCTATATATTATTGAGAAACAATGGAAAACCCTAAACATCCAAAAACCTAACCCTAGGAGATGAAACGCTAGAATATGGGCCCCCTTGGGGTAAATTGGTACATCAATTTCCTGGGGTCATAACTTTGGCATACTATCTCCGTTTGACACACATGATACATCGTTAGAAATATCTATCCAAGGAATACACTGTTGACAACGAATATCGAGTCCGGAACATACTCATATTCGCTGAATATGAGTCCGTTCCGGACAACGAATATCGAGTCTGGAACGGACTCATATTCGACGAATATGAGTCTGTTCTAGACTCGATATTCACTGTCAGTAGTGTAGTCCTTAGATAGATCTTTCTAACGATGTATCATGTGCATCAAATGGAGATAGTATGCCAAAGTTACAACCCCGAGAAATTGATGTATCAATTTATCCCAACGAGGCCTATATTCTGACGTTTCATCTCCTAGGGTTAGGTTTTTGGATGTTTAGGGTTTTCCATTGTTTCTCAATAATATATAGGCCTTCAAGCCTCATTGTAACACATAGTTCATAGTCCAGTAGCCGCCACATCTCTTCTCAGAGATAAGCTACCAGTGCCCGAGCTATTTTATTTCCATTCTGTTTGTAAGCATATTTTAGTCATTTGTTGTTAATGAAATGAAGTTTTACTTCCGCTGGATATCTGCGTTTATGTGTATTTCAGTATTTCATTGTGTTCCTGCAAAAATCTGGATCAGTGGTATCAGAGCAGTCTTTTCTTTCTCGATCCTTCTTTGCATGTCCCCAACGAGATCGGGGTATAAGGAGTTAGGGCTCGATCTGGTTGAACCGTTGCAAGATTAGCCTCACAAACCCCAATGGTCGCCCATGGGGGAAGAAAAGAAAGATGAGGGAGCAGGAGATCCTATCAAATTATTGCTCGAGGAGGCCCTTGAGAAACAAAGGAACGCGATGATGGACAACTTTGCCCAGATCCTTCAATGGTTTCCCACTGGCAGCGCATCTACATCCAAAAACAACTCTGGAGGCGCCACTCCTTTTAAGGTATAAGTAAACTTTGACATTCTTATATTTGAGGGCTAAATAGATGCAGATGACATTGATAGATGGTTGAATCTGCTAGAAGGATATTTATCGGTTCATGACTTTTCTGATCGAGAAAGGATTATTTTTGCAGTCCTTAAAGTCGCCCCCCATGTCAAGGACTGGTGGGAAACCTACTGGGAGCAACAAAGCGAGGGGGAACCCTCTCTATTCTCGGTCACACCCACTTGGAATTATTTCTGAGACGCCATCAAGGAACAATATTATCCTGTGGGGAGCTATGAGGAAAAATACATACAATGGACTATGCTGCGGTAGCAAAGAGACCAAGATGTGCATGAGTTGATGAATCTCTTCCATACACTACGCACAAAGTTGGGTATCAAAGATTCAGAGAAACATTTGGTGTTAAAGTACCGCAGTTTTCTTCATAGATACATTTAAGAGAAATGGAGTTCCTCAACATCTCCTCGCTTGGTGCGGCATACAGGTATGCTGGCAAGATTGAGCAGAAGTTCAAACATAAGAAGAGAGACTTTGGGTCTACGAATCATAAGCAAGGGAAAGGTACCCCAGAACCGTTGAACAAAGGACCAAGCCAAGGCGAGGCAGCCCAGGACAGCCCGCCAAAGCCGCAAGCAAATAACAACATCACGAAGCCAAAAAAAAACACGGGGAAGTGGTGTGAGTTCCATTAGAGCTCCACTCACAACATAAGTGAGTGTCGCTCCAAGCAGTCACTGGTAGCCGAGTTAAGGCTTCTGAATTGGATGCAGGCTCTAACTCTGAATCAAAACTCGAAAAGGGAAATGACAGGGGGAAGCGGATTATTGATGCAGAGCCCAATGCCACTGTTGCCACCACGAAGATCCATAAGAAGGAACCAGAAGATCTAGAGGAGGTGGAGCGCCTCTTCCGTTCCCAGATGTGGGTAAAGGGTTCCCCGTTGCAGTTCATTGTCGACAACGAGAGCCAGAATAACCTCATCTCAGTAGAGGTCGTGAACCGACTAGGATTGCCGACCACAACACATCCACAACCATACACCATCGAGTGGCTGCACCAAGGACGAGACCTCCGCGTAAGCCAACAATGTCACCTTCCCTACAACATTAAGCCCTTCACGGATGAGGTATTATGTGACATTGCTCCTCTTTATGTTTTTGATGTATTATTAGGCCAACCATACTTGTGGAAGCGACATGTTGTGTATGAGTCCAGGCCTCGTGCTGTTATTATTGCTTTGGGAAATAAGTTGTATAGGATACTAGAAATAACGCCGCCTACAACCATCTCTTTGGTTATTGTAAAACAATGTAGTAAGCTCATTGCCAAAACCAGGAAATTTGTTTTCCCGATGATCCACCCTCAGGGAAAGAAGAAGACTGCGACCACGACCTCCAGACAGGTCCCCTCTGCATGACAACAACAAATGGATAAGGTCGTGGAGGAGTACAAGGACATCTTCACCTCCCCCGTAGGGGTGCCTCTACACTGTCAGGTCAAGCACCCCATCGATATGACCCCAGGTGTGTCGTTGCCCAATGGACCAATCTATCGGCGTTCTGTTCTGGAGAATGATGAAATCAAGAGGCAGATTCAGGAGCTATGTCAGAAGGTCACATCTGGCTGAGTTCATCACCCTGTGGGAGCCCGATCGTGCTGGTGCAGAAGAAGGATGGGACTTGGAGACTCGGCATTGACTATCGGTCACTAAACAAGATCACTGTCTGGAATAGGTACCCGATCCCACAGATTGATGACCTTTTGGACCAACTCAAGGGGGAAAAATATTTCAGCAAGATCGATTTGAAATCTGGGTATCAACAGGTACCAATCGAAGCCTTTGATGTGTGGAAGACTGGCTTCAAATCCAAGGAGGGCCTTTTTGAATGGTTGGTCATGCCTTTCGGGTTGATGAATGCCCCTGCAACCTTCATGAGACTAATGGACGACATCTTGCCACCATTCACCAACTCATTTGTTGTGGTGTATTTGGATGGCATTCTGATCTTCAACTAGACTTGGGAAGAGCACCTCCACCATATCTGACAAGTCCTCCAAACACTGTGGCAACACAAGTTGTGTGCCAATTTGGAGAAGTGAACTTTTGGCATGACCTAGGTTCAATATCTGGGATACATTATTGATGAGCGGGGGTGCATGTGGATCCAACCAAGATCCAAGTCATTCGGGATTGGCCAGCCCCAACCACCCTGACAGAGCTTCGCATATTTTTGGGTCTTGCCAATTTCTACTGCAGGTTTGTGTTGGGATTCTCTCATATCACTTGGCCCTTGAGTCAAGTCACCAAGGGAGGAGCGAAAGCAAAATTCTTTTGGTCTAAATCTCAACAAAAGGCGTTCGACAATTTGAAGCATCGTCTCTTCTCTGCACCAAGTGCTCACATTACCAGACTTGCAACAACCATTTGAGATCAAGACAAATGCCTCTGACTATGCTATTGGGGCAGTTCTTACTCAACAGGGGCATCCAGTGGCATATCACAGTGAGACACTTTCTGATACAATCCATAAGTATCCCACTTATGACAAGGAGATGTATTCCATTGTACATTTTGGGAAAGGAAACAATCATCCACACAGACCATCGACCCTTGCAGTTCGTACAGACACAAGGGAAGTTGCAGAACGATTGCCATCAGAAGTGGTCCACATACCCGCAACACTTTCATTTGAACATTAAGTACAAGGAAGGAAGCACCAATAATGTTGCAGATTTCCTCAGCCGACCCCCTATCCTGGCGCTAACCACGATGCTCAACTATTGTGGGCATGAGACTTTTGATTGGCCGCTTCTCTACAAAAGTGATCCAGAATTCCGCCACACATACAATACGCTCTTAGAGGGTAAGCAAGTTCCTAATTTTCACCTCCAAGATGCCCTGCTATGTCACCTGGGACATCTTTGTGTTCCTTCAAGCGAGCGTGCCAAGATGATTTGAGAGGCACACTACAGTCGGGTCGCTGGGCATTTCGGGGTCGAGAAAACCGTGGTAGTACTGCAAAATTATTTATATTGGTCGAACCTTCGACATGATGTCAGGAAGTACAACAAGTCCTGCACTGCTTGCACCATTGCCAAACCGACCATCAAGAAGCAAGGCCTCTATACTCAGCTGCCCAACCCTAGTTGACCTTGGGAATCCATCTCCATGGATTACATGTCGGGGGCCTTGCTTCTACTAAGCATGGCAATGACTGTGCTTTTGTGGTCGTTGACAGATTCTCGAAGATGTCCATTATGATGGCCTGGAAGAAGAATATCACAACAGAAGCCACTGCTAAACTCTTCTTTGAGCGAGTGTGGGTACACTTTGGGATCCCACAGTCTATCATCTCAGATCGGGATATCAGGTTCCTCAGTACATTTTGGTCCAGCCTCTGGTTGATGTTGGACACCAAGCTCACCAAGTCCATAGCTTTCCATCCACAAACTGATGGCCAAACAGAGGTTGTCAACCGGATGATTGTACATATTCTGCGCATGTACAACTTAAATCATCCATGCACATGGGATGAGAGCCTCCCCTATGTACAACACAACTACAACCGGGCTCTCCATAGCTCAACCAACCATAGCCCCTTTTAGGTGGGCTTGGGATTCTAGCCACTATGTCCCATTGACGTAACCATGCCATTTGCGGCTACTTATGCAGATTCAACCCATGTCTAGTCTGAAGCTGACAAGGCAAACAACTTCATTGAGCACATTCAGCACATCTGTCAACAGGTTCATGACATCTTGGACATAGCCAATGCTAAGTACAAGTAGCGACATGATCAACATCGGGTGCCACACAACTTCCAGATGGGCGACAAAATGTGGCTACATTTGCAAAAGGAGTGCCTCGTTGGACCCTACCGCAAGATTCGACCGCTCCGATATGGGCCATACAAAATCACCAAGGCTGTAGGGGACAATTCCTTTGAGCTCAGTATTCCACCATTCCTTGGTCTGCACCCAGTGTTCAATGTCGACCGCCTTCGACCCTACTTTCCACCTCTACTGGACACATCCGACATGGCAGAACAACTCACACCAACAGAGTTAAACCCATATTGCATGGAACAAGCCACAACTGATTGAATTATGGACACATAGATCAAGAACACCCACCAACAGAGGATCCAACTATATCGAGTTGTCAAAGCATACCAACTCCTTCACCAAGGCAAGTGGCTCGCCAGGGACCAAGTTCAACAGAAGTTTCCTCATCTCCTCAAGGAACTCAACACAATGGGGACCATTACTTCCTAAGGGGGGAGGAATGATCCAGGTGGATATTGGTGGCCACCCGTCTATTCCACTTGGACCCACACCATTGTTTCTTTCGGTTTTTCAGTTTCCTTAATTGTAGCACAATTTACTATTTTTTGCAGTTTTTTGGGTCCTGAACTTCTGGAGCCGTTTTGAGGCCCTAAACGACGTTTTTTGGGCATGAATGCTTCGACGAATATGAGTCTGTCAACGACGTTTTTTGGGCATGAACGCTTAAGGAAACTGAAAAACCGAAAGAAACAATGGTGTGGGTCCAAGTGGAATAGGCAGGTGGCCACCAATATCCACCTGGATCAAGGCCTCTCGAGTGTATCAACTTCATCCTCATGGACGATTCTTGGAAAGAGTCTAACCAATTCGATCTGATCTATAATGGAAGTTTGCCCAGCATTCTGAAAAAAGGATTTGAAGAAACACTGTGTTGTTTCCTTTATGTTCTACTGCTCTAAATGTACACAACTTGCATCGTCCTTTATTTTCCATAAATGCTTTTTGTTTATTCTATAGCTAGCAAAGCGGTGGAAACATTTGGTATTATTGTCACCACTTTTGATCCAGATTGCTTTGCTTTTTTAGCACCAACACTCCTCTTCAACAAGTATCATCTTCTTACATTCCACCTCTAATGGTTTTAAACGAAGATCTATCTCTTGACAATTCACAACCTGTGCCTTTGACAAATAAAGTGTAGCAAGGGATTCTTCTAGAATTTCCAGAGCTACCTTTTCCTGTATTCTTTTTTCCTTGGGCCAAATCTTTACTCAGGATTTAAGAAATTTCAATTTCCTTACAAAACGACTATGTGCCCCCTCCTCCCTATTGGCCTGTAGCGATCCCCACACCTCTTTAACCAATGTAACAAACCTATCATCCCACAATCAGTCCAGATTGAATTTGAAAGGATGTGCTACCATCGAGAAACCAGAGTCCAATTGTAGCAAAACAAGGGCATGGTTGGAAATATAGGGATATTCCACCCATGTTGTGAAATGATCAAATGAAAAAAGTAGATCCTCTGATACTATAACCTTGTAAATCATTTTTAATATTTCATTCGCTCCACATCTTCCATTTCTCTAGGTTGGAGCCACCTTAGCTGGAAATATGTCAATCAATTGCTTTGTAAGGAGAATTTCTTTGAAGAAGGCCTCCAATAGATCTAATAAGGTAGTCGCCTCCCAGAATTCAACAACACTAGATGTGAATTCAAATCCCCTACGATAATCAAATCACCCTTTGCCAACATTCTCTTACCTTCCACCTTTTCCCAAAACTGTTTTCGCTCAGTGCACAAACCATATACATTTAAGAAATTGATCCTCTTTTTTCAGATACACAGAAACCTGCCAATAAGATATCGCCACAGCTTAAAAAATGCGTTAATTTAAAATTCCTTTGGGTCCCATGCCACCAGAAGTCCACTTGACTTCCCTAAATCATTTACAACAAAAAACATCCAATATGGTCTAAAAGAGTTCACAAACAGTTTATCATTTTCCTTGGAAACCAAATTCTCATATAGAGAAACGATGTCGGGAGATGTTTTGGAGAGTAATCTTCTCATGGAGGCCGCTTTTAGGGGTCCTCCTACCCCTCTAATATTCAGGGAGAGGAGGATCATGATTTTTCCCGTGCAAGGGCTTTCATTCCTCTAAGCGCCCCCCGATCTAAGTGAGATTCCAATTGTTGTGCCAAAAACGAAAGGTTGGTACCCAACTTCTTACGGGCACTCCTAGTTTTTATTGGAGAGACCTCCAAAACAAGGCCTCATGACCATGCTAAATCCTTCCTGGTAGGCTCCCCAGAATTGGTGGAAGCCCCGAGAGTTCCACTATACTTAGAATCTTTGAAAACTTCCTTACCCAGATATATCGGGAGAGGAATCGTCCTAGTAACCTCCCTAATGGGTGGAACCAAAGTGGTTATCAAACTATCCAAGACAGGGTCACTACCTTCGACACCTTTAGTCCTCAAGTCTGTATAGCGTGCTTCGACAAATGTTTTGGGCGATATTCTCACCGACAGAGGCTGATGGGTGGACACAACCATAGGTATGAGACCCACATTATCCACTACCAGATCTAGTTTCGAAAAAAAAGGTTCAACCTTCCTCCCCATGATAAAACCAGACTGTGGAAGCCTTTTTGATGTGAAAGTGCTATCCAGGTGGTCCCTCTCCCAATCAGACAAAGAAAAATAAAGAGACGGGCACAATAACTTGAGATTACCTACAAAGATGGTGATCGAGTTCCCTGGTGTATCCTCGTCACTCTAAGTAGCTTGCCCCCCCCAAACCTGTGAATCCTCAACGTCCATGTAGAGATCCTTAGACTGGTCCTCCAAATATTCCTCCAGGCTAGGTGACCATTGAGCTGAAAGGAAACATTTGTGCAGGTGGACAGTCTATCTATAGAGGGAGCACCAAAATGGTATCCCAAAGTAGTCCAGACGCTGCACTAAAAGGTGTCCCCGCTAGTCGATTTCAAGTGTTTCAAGCAAACCCACGTGAATGTCCACCTCGACTAATAATTTCGCCATGCGTTTATCATTTGATAGAAGGGCACCTTCGTTGACTTTGATAACATGTCCCAACACATTACCAATCGCCTCTAGTGCCCTGGTATTCCACAACTGTAGTGGAATACCCGGGAGAAGAACCCATAAATGTCAAAAATTGAAGTATTTTGTGCTTGGTTCGAAATGAATGCACCAACGCTTGAGCATTAATCTCCCTCCATCAGAGTCCCAGAACTTACCTAAAATGAACTATGTATCCTCGGGTGTTTTGAAAACGAACCCTAGCCAACCTCTTGGTAAAGTCAACACCTCTGGAGAGTACCCTAAGACTGGTTCCCAGGTACTCACCATCCAAACATCTAACGGTCTTTTGCAACAAGACTTGTAGGCAAATCTCCCCACCAGCGCACAAAGAGATAGAGTGCACGAGTCCTCTAAACCCACATCCAACCCCATCACCATCCTCCGCTTAGTTTTCTTCGGCTTCCACGGTCTCACAACTCGTTTTGTAAACCCACCCTGTGAAAGATTACGACCTCCGAGAGAAGCCTCATGTCGAGTGCTAGGATGTTTCAAGAACTTAGGGAACTTAGAGACCTCTACACTAGAGTTAAAACTCGACCCACTATTCTTTCGAGCGATACCTGCACCCTCCTTACTACCCAAATCTACAGGATAGTGGCCCTGTGAGTGAAAAGTCGCACTTGAGACAAGCATTTCTTACCACCTAAAGGAGGGGTCGTCGTATCCGAGGAGATAACCAGAGGTGCCTTTAATCTGACATTTAAGTGGCACCTATGAACATTAAATTTGCACATCTCGTCAATCGAGGAAAAAATACCTTCCTTCTCCCAAAGCTCCTCGTCAGGCACACCCATGAGTGCGCTGACATCACTGTCCATGCCAAGTCCACCACCATCTCCCGACAGTCTGCCACCTCAGGTCTGATGTCGAATCATGGTAGTAAAGACAAGTAACCACGTTAAAATCCCGTTAAAATCTCGTTAATTATAAGGGATGACAGTTAAGGGTGATAATCAAAGACCCCTGTCAAGTCGAAGTTTCACTCCCTGCTAAGTCTCACTCTTACTGTATCAAGAACATAGATACTTCTGACAAGTTAGCATCTCATTGCAACGTACTATCCAACAATTTAAAAAAAAAAAGGTGGAACCAACAAAAACCAAATCCGTCGTCCGCCATAGTTGGGGACTTTCTCTCCTTTAACATCGCCATTAAACCTGCTTCAACTCTGGTTCACCCTTTTCTCATATAGTCTTATCTATAAGAATCTATACTTGGTAAATTATGTTTTCTCTATGTTTATTATTGTTACACCAATTTATAAGAATATATACTTCAAGGTTTTTAGTAAGGTAATGTTGTCAAATTTGCACCATTATACGTTTGAAAAAACTCTTTTTTGAACATAATAGCCAACCATACATGGGTTAGGATTGCAGTGGGGTTGTAGGGCTTTTGTCACAACCAGTTTTGTGGATTAATATAAAGAGCCATCACTTTAATTCTTAGTAGGTTTCACGACTTCATAATAGTCATTGCTTCATATATTTAAATTTGAATTGATATTAATATTTCATGAAAATTCAAAATAGGTTTTTTAGATCTATCATTGTTGCACAAAGAAATTCAAAGTAAAGAAATATTTTGTATACTTCAAAGGGTTAATAAATGAAACAAATAATCAAATACAGATGGAGGGCTCTAATGCAGAGAGAGAATATACATGTATGTTTGTACGATGGTTGGAGAGAACATACATGTAGGTTTGTCCAATGGTAATAGGTTTTAGAACTAGTACTCACTTTTGGCATCGTGGTCAAGTTCCTTAAAGATCATCTTTGCAAGCTTGCTCTCGTGACCTTGTGACTTCACAACATTAGAAAAGTCATGCTTCTTCAAGATCATGCAAGCCTCCTCGAAATTTCATAGAATCCCCAAAGAACGGATTTTGAGAAACTTGTTTCTTTTATCATTGAAAATAGTGATTTCCAAGGAAGGTGTCATTTAAAGTGTTTGTGGAAATTTGGTCCATTGAAGGATCTTTTTGCAACCAATGTGGCTAATAAATATTTTTCATGGTGTTGAATGTTGGAGGATATATAACAAGCATTTGACAAGTTTTTTTATAAGCATTGGAATGATGTTTCCCCATTCTTTGATGAATTCCCATCAACAAATTTTGGTTTTAATAAGAGAAATGGTTTTGACAAAAAAAAATTATAAGTATTACAAGGATGCTCCCTAGTTCTTCGATGAATGCCAAACAACAAATTTTGGTTTCAATCAGATAAATGGTGTGTACATGTTTGCAATAGCCTTCTTCATGATCATAGTCACTCTAGAGGTAGAGAGTGTGAATTCTATCACCAATATAAAGACTAAAATACAAGATAAGGAGGGGACCTTGGTTGTTCATCAAAGGATGATCTTCTCTAGTCAACCATTGGAAGACATATGCATCATGGTTGATTATGACATTTAGAATTCCACCTTGTTCTTGGTGCTACCTCTTTGTATAAGGGTTTCACATAGTGGCATGGAATCTTCCTCACGTTCGTTATGTTTGAAAAACAATCCAAAATAAATCCTCATCTCCTTTGGATCCTAAGACTCCTTAATCATAAGCTTTCTTGTGCAAAGTTAAGAAATTATCCATGAGTATAATATAGAGTCACAAAGAGTCACTAAGACAATCAAGCATTACCTCAACAATGTTATAATCTACAAATTTAATGGGATGTGACGAGCTTACTAACTCTTACCAAATGGCTTACCATTAACTAGTATAAGTTATTAACAATATACCTTTGCTCCAAAGGTTTCTTCATTATCATTTTAATAGTGTGGAATAATGATGGTTGATTATGAAAACAACACCATGGTTCAAAGACAATGCTAGTCATTTCCTCCAACCATTATTCTCAAAGTTCAACCTAGTTAGAATGCTTATATGTACAACCCTAGTTTGTATGAGAATATCAAATCTCTCTATCTGCTTGTGGCACATTGGAATTTTGAAAGAGATTGGAAATCCTCTCATTAAATTTCTCAAAACTGAGTCTAACTAAGTTAACAAGGAAATCATCTCCTTTGCCACAATATGTGTAGAGAGCAAGCTAAGTAAATTTTTTCCTTATCATACCATGGTCCAATGTGGATAGTACCAATGGCCCAATGGCTTGGAGTATGGTAATGCAACTTTTTAATGTAGGGTATGATCTGTCAATAGACATGTTATTAGGATTTATGTACAATAGTCTTGGCCCCTCTAAGCAAACAATTTAAAAGTAATAAAAGCAAAGGACGATAACCAACAAAGAAGAAACCTCCAATGTAGCTCTAAAAAGTCATGTAGTGATCAAGACATGCAACATTGACTAAGGTTCCCAACCCTCCCTTTGAAGTTGTATGTGGATAGGGTCCAATTGCAGGTGGTCGTGGTAAAAAACCCCTCAAGTAGGATGAAGAGGCATCATGAATTAAACAATTTGGACCTATAAAGATAATAAATGTCTCCATCCCATTTCGAAACTACAATGCATCCAAAATTAATAAAACTTTCATTAATGAAATATATGCTACCTTAAAAGAAAGAATTCAAAAAGAAAAAAGTGAAAAAGGGAAAGCCTTCACTTTGTTTAGTTCTGTGGTCAATTAATTCAGAAGCATAATTTGTAAAATAGGTAGATTAAAAACTCACATGATTGAGCAAAAGTCTATACTAGAGAAAGAGTTACTAAAAATGAGTATCAAAGCCTAATCTTGAAAAGGTGTAATTACCTCGGATGGGGTGACATGCGGCACTCCTGTGACACTGGGCTTAGCACTAAGCCAGGGCATAAATGCCGATGGCCGCCACCCACAAGTTTGCATTTACGATGGTGGACGGCCATAGCTGCAACTATACGACGGAGGGACTCCTCCCTCGCGCGACCATTCACGCTCATAGCGCACTCAACAAGACAGGGTTTAAGGGGGGTTAGGTGACTTCGGCCTCTGGTAATTTGCTTTCTTTTGTGCCCGGACAGAGTGGGAATGCTCCTGCTTCGGCTCTTCTCTTCGTATGGACGCTCTGGTGCAGTCTTGTACCCCTCTCGTCCTGGCTCACTCCCATCTCGTTGCATTTTGGTGAGGAATTTCCTGGCATTTTTCTTTTTTATGTGCCTGGACAGAGTCAGTCTTCTCTTGCTCCATCTCTCCTCTTCTTCTGGGAGCTTTGGTGTAACTCGACATCCTTCTCGTCCTGGTTTATTAACTTCTCACTGCAAACACTCTGTACATTCATCCATTCCTCGACAACTATGGCCAGAAAGCGGGGTAGGCCTCGCCGAGGCTCGGCCTGGTACGCCCACAAGGCGTAGCGGCAACGGAAAGAAAAATTGGAACGTGCTCTGGCACTGGTGACCTCCATTCTCTGGAAGAAGACTCGGGCTGAGAAATTGGCGCTGCTCGCCACCATTACGGAGACGGGAGCCGGCTGCAGTAGCGAAGCCACGATAATTAAGCCGGGAGATAGGCAGGAGGCTGGGGTTGAGGACGCGTTTCCCACCTGTTATATGGAAGAAGATCCGTTTATGGAGGACCTGTCGACTGCCCAGGAGCCTCGCACCATAGAGGTGACTCACCGGGATGAAAGCAGACCAAATTTCGCTCAGGAAGATGATATCCCCGACTGCATTGTTGAGGAAATTCCTCTGGCCGGGTGACTACAACCCCACCAGCCATGATATGCAGGCAACCAGAGCAGATGTGAATGCGGACAACAATCGCTCGACGAGGAAGGATGAAGGGGATGATGCGGAGCAGATGGAGTTCGAAGCAGGAATTGGAGCGACCGTGGAATTGAAGGATGTTCCCCTCAGCGACGTGGGTGATGGTTTGCATGGCTCTCTCCTCCGTGCAGAGCATCTGGCTCTGGTGTTCGAACTCCGAGGCCACATGGCAGACCTGGAGCATAGAGCCCTTCTCATGGGCCAGCATCTGGACTTGCTCCTTGACGCGTACTCCAATGTTCCAACTAAGCAGAAGTGCCCTCTCTGCGCGCAGGCATTTGCCATCCCGGCTGGGTCCACGTGGCAGACTGGTAAGGGCGACAGGTCACCAGATACCTAGGTCTTTATGCTTTCTTGGTTCTTAGTTTTATCATGTTACTGTTTTATGCTCATTTGGACTATAGACATCTGTCCTGGTTTCCTCCGAGCAGGACATATGCTACTTTCGTTCTTGTTTTATCATGCCACTATTATATGCTCTCCACTTATGCTGGTTTCCGATAATCGACAACATTTTTGGTGACTTAGACCTGTATCACTGTATATTTTGTCAAAGTTTTTTCGATAATCTAATATAGCAGGTTCCACTTTTTTACTTAAAAAAAGAAAAGGTGTAATTAAGTTATTCATATATATATATTAGCTATATCTATATAAAGAGTAGGAGAAATGCAAATGGCCTACAAATAAATCCAAAATCTTGTTTGTCGCATTTGAGGTTAAATAACATAGTAATAAGTGTTACACTTATATTATTTAATGAAGTAAAGTCTATAGAGGTACACATACAATAATAATAATAATTGATTTTTAAGGTCTAAAGTCTCTCTAGATAGACCTTTAAAGAAAAAACACATGTTCTTAACCATTAAACCCACTCAAGTTGTATTATAATTGTAGACTTATTTATAATTTTGTGGATTAAAAACTAGTTCAAATGATAAGATAATGAACAAAATGTCAAAAAAGTAAATTAATTTTAAATTATATATATTTTTATCATAAATTTTAAAAAATAATATAAATTATAAACATAATTAAATTTCTACTATAATCCAAATTTTCATGCATGCATAATAAAATAATCCCCTTAAAATTTTACTTAATTTTAAACTTAAGTTTAAAATTTGATTAAATTATAAAAAATTAATATAACTCCATATTTATAAAAGCTTGAACTTCCAACATGACTAAATTCCACGAATTAAAACAAGCTTACAACAAAATTAAACAATTCCAATATTAAATTTTAATCTTTACACAAATTAAAAAAAACAACCTCCCATCTTTCACCAATTAAAAAACAACCTCTCATCTTTCCCTTAAATAACGTTACCAACCCGCTAGACATTTGAGTGGGATAAGGAGTTAAAAAACAACCTCTCATCTTTCCCCTTGAAATAACTATCACGTTACCAACCCACTAGACATTTGGGTGGGATAGGAGTTGGTGCCAACCGCAACAATCTAAACTTAAAATCTAACCAAATATTCTAATTGAAAATAAATAATAAAAACTCTATCATGAACAACATTCATTTTTATAATGAGTACAAACATTACCAACTCCCATCGCCCACCTACTCACCTGCTTTATGGTTAAAATATTAAAAAATTAGAAATAATAATTAAAGAAATAAGTTAACAACCTAAGACCTACAAATTTTTATTAAGAATGAAAGTTCGTTTTATTATAAATCACTAACCAATAATTTTAAGTAAAATGGTGATTTTTCTTGAATAACAATAATGAATTAATCCACATATTTATAAATAACAACAAATGATAATTGTCCTCTCTACTCTCTACTATTAACCACTAAATTATAATAAATTTATAATCTTAAAAAAAACTCCCAATTATAATTAAGATATTTTGCATATATGCTTTAAATGAACTCAAACGCAGGAGTTTCTAGTCGGCCATGGTTAACGAAATTAACAATCTTCACTAATTCAAAATAAGAATATAATGAACTTCCCTCCACTCCTATGCGACGTACAAAATTAAATCAGTTTAATTAATAAGTAGAAAGTTTAAAACAAACTCTCCACACCCACGTGCACTTATTTTATCTTTGTTCATTCATCCCAGATTTTAGAATGTTATATGACAAGTGCAATTATTCCCATAAAAATTCTCCATGATAAAAAAAAAAAATTCAATAAGAAATAAAATGAAAGACCAATTTAGTTGTATTATTTTGTATTATAATTGCATTTTAAATAAGGTTGTTTATTTTATAATGGAGCCAGTTAATAAGTGGACAAATTTAATTTTTTTTAGGTGATTTTTGTTTTTTTAGATGAGATAAAAATTTGATAAAAGCAAATTGCGATTTTATTAATATAAAAAGAAATTACATTTAGTTGACAACAACATTAAACCTTACAAAAAAAAGAGGTTAGTTGTCTTTCAAATTAGATTACATATTTGTAGATTAACTAAAAAGGTCACCAAAATTCTAATTTAACATTTCTTAGAATTTCTTCCCTACTATCTAATACAGATCTTAAATATACCAAAAAGTTTCTATCAAAATTAACCTCACTCCATTAACACAGTCATGTACAAAGTTCACTAGCCATCACCTAGAACTCATTAAGGCTAGATCATAGTCTACTCAATACATCAACAAAAAGACCTAGAAGAAAGGGGTATGTAACTAGTGGGAACAATGCCTAGTCTGTTCTTCCCATCACCTAGAACTCACTAAGGCTAGATCACACTCTACTCAATACATCAACAAATAGACCTAGAAGAAAGGGGTATGCAACTAGTGGGAATAGTGCCCAGTCTGTTCTTCCCAGATTTATCAACATCCAAGATCCAAAGGAAGTGCTTCTTTAGATAAGGAATCACCTTGGACATTTTTTCCTTTAAAGATGTGATAGAAAGAACTAGATGAGAACCGTGTCCTTTTAGCATTAACCTCCTCATAAATGGGACTAAGGCAAGGCAAGGAAAATTGAGGATACGATAGTAAACAATGTAGATTTTAACCTTGTACAATATTTATTGCAAACAAATTTTCAGTAAAAGAACATAAAAGATACAATGGCAAATACAAACATTACACAGAGATTTTTTCCCTGGAAACCCAAACCGGGAAAACCAACATATTCTATATTCATTCATAGTGATACATTGTTTACAATACAATATACATATAGGAGCCAACTGCATCCAAAACCCTAACCCAATGACCTAGATTAGTAAAAAAAACCTAAATCTTTAACCTTAAATAGAAAACCATCGGCAAAAACCATGTGCCGAAAAACCGCCCAACAATGGACACGAAAATCGAGGCAACATGAAAAACGAGGCAAAAAATGTGACACGTTTCCTGAGGCAAAAAAAAATCTCGGGGGCATTGCCCCCAAACCCCCACGCAGGGGGATTTCGCCCCCCCTGCATGCCCGATGCAACATAAACACTACTACTTGTGCAAAGAATATAACACATACCCAACAAACAAAAGGGTTTAAAAACCCTTTGCGTTTCCAACCTCCATTCAAAAGTGAATATATCGTTTAAATTCCCCTTTTAGCGTTTCATAAAAAAATACTAAACTTAATCAAGTAAAATCATTCCCCTTTGCAACACATCGTTTTATTACCAGAGGGGTGGTGTCATGGACCTAAGAGTCTTGCCTGAAACTTTTTTTCCCATCATCTCTGGTCATGTGGCATTGCCTTGCCTCAACCATGGTGGCTTGAAAAACCTGCACTTACTACAACCATACTATGCCTCTTCCATAATATTTTCCCATAACTTCACCTTAAGCTATAGTATGTTAGATGCACAACTAAGACGAACACAACCGAGGCCACCCAACAATAGGCACACATCCAATTGTAGCCTTAAAACATCCTAACGATACTTATACTTAGCCAACACAAAGCAAAGTAAGGAGCATAAAATTCATTCAAGTAAAGCAACCACAATACACAAATATAGACAACGCTCAAGGCATATGCCTTAACTTTATTTATGTGAAGAATGTTACAATGCACAACATAGGAGAAAAACCAATTTCTTGTGGCTTATTTACAAACTACAATCACACAAGACACAATTACCTACAAGAACTACCAATCCAACCCTTGAAGCAACTGCGGGCTTGCCTCCTCCAGGTCCTGCATTCTTCTTCTTCTCACTTAGCCACTGCAATTCACCTTTGTGCCAACCCTGAATTTAGAACCAAGCATAGAGTTGTTTTACACTTGTGTGAATGACTAATGCCTCTTCTATTTCTACCTTAGCACCTTTGAGGTGTCCTCCTTTTATACAAGATTGATGTTGCACTTGCAAGCCCCTTCATTCTATGGTGGACCCATGCCATCTGTCAACTTTGCTTCCTTCAGTGCCTTGTCCGTTGACCATCCATGTCCAAAAAGTGCATGCAACATGTGCACCCAATTATGCCTAGTGCACTCGACAAGTGCACCCAAAGGTAAATCCAATGACTAAGTGATGCATAGCCCCTTGGGTCCGCACATCTAACACACTTAGGATAACAACTATATCCTTAAATGTGAAAATACATTAGGTGGTTCTAGGACTTAATGATTGTATATGAGAAAGAGGATAATAATCCCAACTCATATAAAGGCAACATGGAATGGTTCACCACTCCGTCCATTGATCGCGTAGGCACCTATGGCATTGCAACTTTCTACAACAACCCTTTTCACCTAGGCAATACACTTATTTCCATTCTGGCAATGTCCAACCAACACTTTTATAAGTGCCCTGAATTTTTGATTCTCGAATTCTCAGATCTTGTCTTCATACTACCACAATGCCTCTTTCCTTTCCCAATTGTTCTACTCTTCAAGTCTGTCTTTCTAGTTGACAAAGTGCTCATGCCTTCGATTCTTACAGAAGTGGGCAATCCCATGTGCAAACATCTTGTCCACTTCCAGTTGTGACTTGTCTGCAATCAACACAAGGGCTCTGGATGATGCAACTCTGCTAGGATTTCCTTCATCAATCCTACAAGGCTTCAACCAATTGATGTGAGAAACTATATGGTGAGCTCTCATGTAGTATGAAAGTTCCAATTTGTAAGTGACATTGCTAATCTTCTCAAGTACCTTGAACAATCCTTCAAACTTCCATAGTAAAGCACTAGACATGCCACTTGGTGGCTTGAATTGCTCTCTGCCCAACTTAAGTAAGTAGAAGTCCCCAAATTGAAACTCTTCCTCCTTCCTATCATGATATGCCCAATGCTTCATCCTTTATATTTCATTCATCCACTAAATGCAAGCCATCTCCAATTTGTCTTTCCATCCCTTCATGAACCCCAAGGATGATGGGTTGCGTCCATACTAGCCTTGTATAATTATGTAGGGTGTCAACGATTATTGTCCATTTACCAACTCAAATGGATTATAGCCCATTATAGAACTCTTTTGCATGTTGTTATTGAATTGAACTACTTCCAACAACTCTGTCTAGTTCAATTGGTCTGCATAACAAAATTCTTTAGGTAATCGTCCAAAAGACCATTGATATGTTATGTCTACCCATTGGTCAGTGGATGATAACTTGAACTCATCAACAACTTGGTTCCAACAATCTTGAACAATTGTGTCTAAAATTTCCTTGTGTACCTTATGTATCTATCTTACACAATACTCAATGTGAGACCCCAGTACTTCACAACATTTTTATAGAACAACTTTAAAACTTCTTTTGCTGCATAAGGAACCTTTAATGGAACAAAGATTGCATACTTGGAAAATCAGTCAACAACTACCATAATCCCATTATACACTTGTCAAACTAGAATCTAAGTGATAAAGTCCATAAAGACACTTGCCTGAGGTCTCTCTGGCACCTACAAAGGTTGGAGTGGACTGAACTGCATTCTGATGTCTACCTTGTATTTTTGTCACATTCGACAAGTCTCGATGTATTCTTCCATGTCTTGCCTCATATCTTCCCAATAGTAACCTCATTCCAACAATTCCATTGTTCTTCGTTGTCGTAGGTGGCTTTCCCAAAGAAAATCATGACACACCCTCAATATTTCCTTTTGAAGGTTAGACGACTTTGACACATAGATGTGATCACCAAAGTACAAAAAATCCATTGTCCATCCAAAAATTACTTTTCTTCCTTCCTTCACATGTTTCACGATGTTCAAATTGTGGGATCCTTGTGCAATCCCTCTTTGATCTTCTCTTGCAAGTATGTGAAAACTTGTGTCTGACTTCCCATGGGCACCGACTACTCATCCTACTCTAAGGATAAAAGTTGTGCCTTCCTACTCAAGGTGGTGTCTGCTATTGCGTTCAACTTGCATGATCCATACTTAGTGGTCACATCAAACTCTCCTAAGAATTTTTTCCACCATGCCTTCTTAGGTGACAACTTTCGTTGGGTGGAAAAGTAATTTTTTTCCACATTATCTGTCTTCACGACGAATAGTTTTCTTAACAAGCAATATCTCCATATTTGAAGGTAATGTACAACTATAGTCATCTCTTTCTCATGGACGGGGTACCCCCATTCATAATTCTGTAGATTTATGCTCGTATAGGCCACTAGATGACCATCTTGTGACAAAAATCCTCTAATGGAAAAATCTAAAGTGTTTGTTTGCACTTCAAGTGATTTCTCAAAGTCTATCAGCTCCAACATAGGTGTTGACACAAGTTTGTGCTTTAGTTCGTAGAATTTTGCATGGCACTTCTCCAACAAATTCCATGGTTTGTTCTTCTTCAATAATTCACTAAGTGTATCAAAATCTTAGAGTAACCTTCAACAAATCTATGGTAGCATCTAACTAAAATAATGAAACTCCTTACCTCTTGAATTGTTCTCAGTTCCTCCCAATTTGAAATCACCCTTATCTTCACAAGATCCACGCAAACACATCCTTTTCCAATCCAATAGCCCAAGACTAGAATTTTGGTCCACCCAAAGACACACTTGGACTTCTTTTAGTACACTTGATTTTTCCTCAATGCCTCAAAAACTTATACCAAACACCTGTTATGGTTTTCCATGTTCTCACTAAATATCAAAATTTTATCTAAGTAGACAAACACTGAATTGCCTATGAATGTTCTGAACACTTTGTTCATCAAGGTGAAAAATGTAGTTGGAGTGTTGCACAATCCAAAAGGCATAAAAAGAAATTCAAATTGGCATAACTTGTCCCACAAGCTATCTTCGATTCATCTCCTTCTACAATCCTTACTTGGTAGTATCCCTACCTCAAGTCCAACTTTGAGAAAACCTTGGCCTTAGTCAACTTGTCAAAGAAATTTGCTACCAAAGGTAAGGGGTACAAGTTCTTGATGGTTTTCTTGTTCAATGCATGATATTCCAAGAACATCCTCAATTCAGGTGTGTCCTTCTTCTTTTGGAAGAATATTAGTGCACCATATGGGGACCTAGAAAGCCTAATAAATCCAATGTTGATCAGCTCAATCAGTTGGTGCCTCAACTCTTCCAACTCATGTTGATAAAGTCAATAGGGAGCTCTAGACAGAGACTACAATTGTGGTTCAAGATCAATACAAAGTTCAGCGATGCACCTGGGTGGGATCACTTTAGGAAAATAATCAAGCATCCAATCTACAAACTCATCCAACACATTGGAAAGTGATGGCATAACAGGTGTCCCCACTCCACCCTCACCCACCACTTTAATAACTGCTACAAAAAGTTGAGATTCTAGGCACTTGGCTACCCTATTCATGCTCAAAGTAGATACAATCTGCATCTTTCCATTCAACTTCGTTTCTATTATGCACACAACACAAGTCTTCGATTCACAAATGATCCCTAAATGAGGGACTTATAGCTCACTTGCTACACCAACATGGATCCTCTATGGAATGAATTTTTGGTCTTTGTTCTCAGTTTGGTGTCGAGTTCTCTGCCTTAAGAATTGATTCCAATATCTCTATTCTTGTTGCGATTCTGAGTGAAAAATTACTCTTCATAATTAGAGTAATGGCCTTCTCTCTGGTGTAACTTCCACACATCAACGAACTAATAACACAATAGTAATCAGGCCAATAAAAACCAAGACAATACAAATACTCTGTCACCAAGAACTCTGCCTTTAGTGCAACTCATTTGCACATTGATATCCAACTAAACTAGATCTCTCAAGATTCTTATGGCTAAGACACCATCATGCTTCAGTGTGCACATTCAATTATGGTTGTAGTGTTATGTTTCTAGGCCAATGTTAATACAAGAAGACGCTATTATAGATGGTTTTTGAACCCAATGCCACACTTCTAGTCAATCAACTGGAATAATAACTATGGCTACCCTCCTCTTATTAGAATGACACTACTCCTTCAAAGGTAGTATTATCTAATGTAGAGTTGGGTGCTTGATAATTTTAATTATGAATTGGGTTTACTTGTAATCTCTTAACTTTACATCTTACTCATTAAAAGGACAAATCTCAATTCAATCCTTCTTGTAGTTATACACAAATCCAATTCAACCTAGATACATTTCAATAAGACACACATGTAATGGATCTTAACTGGCATATATATATATATATATATATATATATATATATATATATATATATATATATATATATATATATATATATATATATATATATATATATAATTAAAAATATTTATGAAATGGCAACTCAAACAAATAAGTGAGGTATGCCACTTAACATGTGAGGGAGAGTTATTAATTAAATATACATGTTCAATCAACTTCATGAGGGAAAGGAGTAATGCAAAATCATAATTCCCAACACATTGCTCCAACACTAACCCAACTCACCAATCATCTCACACACTCAATGACCAATCTAGTGTCCTCGGAGATGACAGAAACTCTCCCTAGGCATGTGCATGGTCATATGGCACCAAGGAATATAAGACAGTCCAATGCCATGTTTCACACGGCCTGTATGGCCTATGTGCGGGCTCAATGAATATCTAGAGATTACATATGGCCTCTCAAGGGTGAACAAACATATGTGCATCCTTTTGGGGAGTGTGGACAAAACATACAACCATGGATTCAATAATTACACGGCTTCAATAGTCACAAGGATTGACAAATAAAATCAGAAACTCGACTATTAATTTGCAACGACTATCTCTTGATAGCATTTGATATTGAATCCCTAAGTAAGATGAACAGTGGGAATTACAAAGCTATTGTAATTATTCAATTGGTCATGAGAATTGAAATTTTGAGTAAACTCAACATAACTACAGTTGGGAATTCTTCCTTAGAAATAATTACACACTCATGACATCATATTAACTGTAAATAAGAGAAACATACAAATCACATATAAGAGAATTCTTATTGCAAATAAAATCAATCACATAATGGACACAAATATTTCACACAACAAACTAAATTACAATTTACATAATGTTTACCCTGGAAACTCAAATGGGAAAACCAACTTCGAATGGTTGCTTAGTCTTCATTTTGACAATCTCTAGCTATAATGAAATTCATGGCTCTATGGCCATTCAACAATTCACATAGCTCTTTCTCCTTTGCATTCTCTCCAGCTCCCAGCCAAAATCTCTTTGAGAGTGAAAGTACAAGAATAAATAGGGAGAATTGGGGCAACGTGAAGGCCAATAGGCCCAAACTTCCATTTCCCACTATTCAACCTTTTCTCTCCTATTTTCATTTCTATTTTATTTAATTCTTATTTTTCCTCTCATTTGTCTTATTTACTTTTACATTTTCATCATCTTTAATAGTTTATCTAACCGTCATATGGCGCAAAGGAATATAAGACAGTCCAATGCCATGTTTCACACGACCTCTATGGCCTATGTGCGGGCTCAATGAATATCTAGAGATTACATATGGCCTCTCAAGGGCGAACAAACATATGTGCATCCTTTTGGGGAGTGTGGACACAATGTACAACCATGGCTTCAATAATTACAAGGCTTCAATAGTCACAAGGCTTAACAAATAAAATTAGAAACTCAACTATTAATTTGCAATGACTATCTCTTGATAGCATTTGATATCGAATCCATGAGTAAGATGAACAATGGGAATTACAAAGCTATTGGAATTATTCAATTGGTCATGAGAAATGAAATTTTGAGTAAAGCCAACATAACTACAGTTGGGAATTCTTCCTTAGAAATAATTACACACTCATGCATATTCACTGTAAATAAGAGAAACATACAAATCACATATAAGAGAATTCTTATTGCAAATAAAATCAATCACATAATGGACACAAATATTTCACATAACAAACTAAATTACAATTTACATAATGTTTACCCTGGAAACTCAAATGGGAAAACCGACTTCAAATGGTTGCTTAGTTTTCATTTTAACAATCTCTGGCTATAACGCAATTCATGGCTCTATGGCCATTCAACAATTCACATAGATCCTTCTCCTTTTCATTCTCTCCTCCCAGCCAAAATCCCTTTGAGAGTGAAAGTACAAGTAGAAATAGGGAGAGTTGGGGCAATGTGAATGCCAATAGGCCCAAACTTCCATTTCCCACTCTTCAACCTTTTCTCTCCTATTTTCATTTCTATTTTATTTAATTCTTATTTTTCCTCTCATTTGTCTTATTTACTTTTACATTTTCATAATCTTTAATAGTTTATCTAACCTTCATTAATTACTAAATGACATTTCCAGGTATTGAGTCTTACAACCGTTCACTTGTTTATATCCATTTCATATTGCATCTTTACATGGATAGGATTTTTGGCCTCTAAACACTTAGCATAAACCAATTTGGATTAGTGTTCCTTTTCTCTGCTTCTCTGGAGCATGGCTCTAATTCGAGTTCGTAGTTCTAGCTTCAACTTTGGCTCTTTCTCTAGCTCATGGCTCTGGCTACTAGCTCCAGTTCTAGCTATGAATATAGCTTTGGTTCTTAGCTTGCTTGTTCCCACAATGTAGAAGCATGTGCATTAACTCTTAGCTTTGAGCAATATTTAGATCCAAACTCTTCACTCAAAATTCATTCCCATCTTCATCGTGCAAGTCTCTTGCATTTCAAAATTGGTGATGGTCTTTATTGGCAACTGATGAAGGCCAAGTTGAATTCTGGTTTGTTTTCGTTCAATGATATCTCAAAAACTATGCCATCATCCAAAAATTCCACAAGATGAAGTGAAGGACTTCCCTCTTTTGCTAGGATCAATTGATTCCTAGCATGGAACAAATTCTCTGCATAAAACATTGCAATATTCAAGTTTTGCACTTTGTCAATTAGAATTCATCCATTCCTCTACTCAACAAGAGACATGTATATGTTTGTTCAAGAAGCATGTGAGTGCTTCGTTCTTGCACTTTCTATAACCATAAGAAAGGAATAAGATGCATTGAATGTAATTTTACATGCCCATACATGTTGGTTGTAAGAGACTTTGAAAATTTGTATGTTGGTTCACCGAATGGTGAGTCATTATTCAACTAGATTGCAATGAAATAAATAATATCCCATGATTGAGGTCCTTATTTGATCTATCCTACTTCCATTGAAAAAATGATTTCTTCATTGGTAAGGATTACCTCTTGTGTTGCTGCAAATCCTTGGACAACTTCTTCTCCTTGGGTTGGAGATGCAGGGAACTGTTCATCCTATTTACTCTTCACTCTCCACATATTCTTCTCTTGGATATGTCGTTTTTGGGCTGAAGCTATGGTTGAAGTCACCACCACTTTTCTTCCCAATGGACACTCAACTTGTAGTGGTGGAAAACGTTCTTGGTACTACTGTATGGACTACTTAACATCCTTCTTTTCTCCAGGTGCCTTTGAGTTTATTATTGGTTCAGGGGAGTATTCTTGCCATTCCTCCCTTGAAAACAATTTGGATTGTGTCATGTGGCTTGATTCTCCTAGAAACATGCCTCCATATGTCTTTTCTTCCCACAAAAGAAACATACTTCTAAGTACCAACAAGGGATATATTACCTACTACATACATCTTGCTCTTAGTCTTCTTGTTTTAGGTGATATTATTGCCACTTCATCTAAGTTCCAGGGAAAACTAAGTATTTTCACTTTCCTCATCAATGTAATTTTTCAATTGGCCATAAGAAGCATGGAGTGGGAGTGTGCTTCCCTCTTCCTTCACTGCTTCTCTTTGTTTCAGTGAGCAGGCCAACACTACCATGTCTTTCGACTTCACAAAAGTCGTCTTCATGGTCATGGGGTTTTCCCATTTTCCATCAGAACCTAGGCCTTCATGCTTGACCTTCAATGTATCTACAATGGGGCTTAGGATGTCTTGTCTGTTCTTAACTAGCCCTTTTCCATCATATCCCATCTTCCTAAACATTTTCGAATCAGTTTCCTTGGTATTCTATTTAAATTCACCAAAATTATCTTCAGAAATGTCTAAGGAAGGTGAGCTTACTAGAATTGTCTTGTTTATGTTGGCCTCAACAGTGGCAATGTGTTGAGCACTCAACACACC
This sequence comes from Picea engelmannii, assembly GCA_009831015.1. Lineage (NCBI taxonomy): Eukaryota > Viridiplantae > Streptophyta > Pinopsida > Pinales > Pinaceae > Picea > Picea engelmannii. Next base: position 128,357 of record ML811400.1, on the reverse strand, counting down.
CTAAAAGACTTTGTAGCACTTCTTTCTTTTTGGGTACCACTTATCATTTTTGAATTAGAGTCAATGTTGTGGGATGGATGGATTTATATGTTGTTATTGAGTCTTGTTATCGGTTATTCTTTTTTGATTTGAAGTTATTGAAGGATTGATTTTTTTTAGTAACATGGCATGAAGGGCCTAAAATATACATGGTTTAAACTTTTTCAACGGTTGTCGATCGGAAAATTCTGGTCTATAGCACAGTTCCTTAACATCGTCAATACATTTTCGGCATCGACGAGATCCAAGATACAAATCACAAATACCAACAACCATAACAAATCGTCAATCACCGATACATCATCGACATTGGCAGGATAGGACACTGTACCCAGGGATGTATATCTAAAGGAAAATCCCCGACGTCGAAAAGAAATGCTCCTCATGCCTCTCCTGCCTCATTTTCCATATACCTATTCTCCTTTTGGTTGGTTGAGTCAATTTCCCATTACTAAATGACTTGGTTTTTCATCATTATCTTTCTTGATTGATTCTTTGCACAAATTGTTTCTATTTTCTTGAAGGATAATTGCATGTTGTGATTTGGTTCAAAATACTTGTCATCATGTTTGTCATTGCTTGAGCGTGCAACAGGTCAACCAAGTCTTTTGTGTGTGTAGGAGATATCTAGGACCACCAATTCCTTTGTATGCACAATAAGATATCGCAAGGAAGACACAACAATTCAGAGAAATCCATTTCGGGCTTATATTTCAAGCCAAATAGACAGGGCAAATATTCAACGGTGGAGATCTAACAGTCGATGCAGATCAACGAATCCTATGCATTTAGAGTCTCAAACTCATGCGGGGTTTAATCGCTGAGTCACACAAACTTCACTCTGCGACTTCGGCGCCCAAACATCCGAGCTCATCTTTGTCGAAAACTCTCGAATGTCGAACCGCTGCATTGTTTCGCAAGATCAACCATCTGAGAGATCTCCACACTTAGCATCTAAAACTACTGAATGTCAAAACACCAGAGCCATGTGGCATTCATTAATTGAGACACATGACAGTTATTTTAGACACCTTTGGTTATGTCATCTGCCCATTTCTGCGTGACACGTGTCACCCTTCTTTTTGTGACATGTTAGTGATATGACATCAGGATGCCACGTCAGATTTGGGATATCAACCATCCGGAAGGTTTTTACTTCGAGACAAGCACATATCACCGAAGTGCCGACGAGCCAAAGTACCAAATAGACGAAGACACATGGAATCAATCGGTCACTGACACATGGCACTCATTTCAGGTCATTTGGGTTACGCCATCCACTATTCTAGGTGAAATGTGTTACTCTCTTTCATGCGAACACGTTAGAAACAATGACGTCATGTGGACATGTCAGATCCAGGAGATTGCCACTACGAAAGATTATGGTTGAGATCAACACAAAAACTCTTGAACCCCGAAGAGCCAAAGTCCCTTAGTCTTGAAATGTTAAATGGTTAAAATGCCTTAATCTTGGATCAATTAGCAATAATCATGAATTAATGACTTCGAGAGATTGTCACTTTGGGAGATTCCAACCCAGAGAAAACACAAATCTCCGAAGTGCCAAAGAGCCGAAGACGAGTGGCGTCCATCAGTTGATACGTGTGGCACTCTTCTTTCATGATGCTTGACACTTTCCTATCATGACATGTGACACTCATTTCAAGCATATGTGGGTCTGTCATATGTACTATTTCAAGTGACATGAGTCACCCTTCTTTCTGTGACACGTTAGTGATATGACGTCAAGCCACCACGTCACTCTGAGAGTTTAGCACTCCGAGGAATTTCAACTCAAAGCGAGCACAATTCTCTGAACCCTTGAATTGTCAAAGCATCGGAGCCCCAATCAACCGAAGTGGGTCCTAAAATTCCATGCCACTCCGCAACATTGTAACTCTGGGAGATTCTCGAACTCAACATTCACAACTCTCGAACCCCTGAATTGTCGAAGGGCTGAAACACAAATGTTTAAGGATAAATCCCATGTTAATTAACAATAGGTGGTGGTTAATAACTCTAGGAGTCTGAGCCTCTGAGAGATATGAATATTCAACACTCCAAAGCCCCCAAACATCAGATTTTTGAAGTGGCTCAACCACATTTATGGCACATTTTGAAATGTTTAAAAAGGGGTGCCAAACCAGAATTAGGAAAACTACACGTGCAAAAGACAGAAAGAATATCAAAGACTTCGGAAAATTCCAGATGACTTGCTTCTTTCCTCCAGGGGATAAGTGGGGGAAAAACACTGCCAACATCCAACTATCTCTTAGTGGCCTCCAACATCGCACTGCATGCCAATGCTCGATACAGAACACGGTTCTATCACTCCTAGTCATTTCCTATCAAATATCAGTTCACCCCAGTATTCACATCAGTCTAGATTCAGTGCTAGTAGCACTTTTTAATTGTTCAATTGCAAAACTCTTTTAAATTTAGACATAATAAGTGGTCTTTTTTTTATGAGAACCACTCCTTTTTGTTAAGTCAAGTCAGAGTATTCATTAACATAATCTAGCAGTGTGTTTTAGTTAAGTTAATAAGATGTTTTACATCTAATGTATAGAGATAAGCCTCAGTTCCACATTAGTTGAGTGCTTCCACACCTGTGATAAATATGAATATTTTGTATGATAGTAGGGGTCGATGGTTTTGGAGAGAAAGATTTTTTCTGAAATTTTGTAAGAGAAATATTTCTATGCAAGTTATTTTGATTAAGAAGTTCTATTTAAAACCAAAGACACTTCTTTCATCTAAGGTGTGAATGTGATTGGACCAAGGGGGATTATCTTCGTCTGTGGATTCAATATTTGATGTTGTATTGAGTAAGAGTTATTGTATCTTCTATTTAAAGTTATCTTATGATGTTGTAATAGTCCTTTTATTCTAGTTGATGAATAGAAATCGACTGTGTTAACATGTGATTGATAATAGAGCATTGAAAATTAATTTTCTTGCACTAACTTCTTGTCACGTGTATATCTTCTTTCTGTGAATGGTATCTTAGACAATGTTGAATGTCTACTAATCAAAATTGTATTAATGCTAGTTTGAAGTAGTTTAGATCTTCTTCATCTGCATGCTATGGTATAAAGGTTATCCTGCAACCCATCCCCCCCCCCAACACATAGTTAGATTCCCTATGTCATCTATTTTAAATCTCTATCTTTATTTTATTTTAAGCGATAGAAAAGAACCAAAAAGAGAACTGCATAGCATGAGGATAGACTTAAGAGAAAAGACATAACTGTCAATCATGATTAAAGCCCATCGATAATCCTTGCCAGATCACGAATCTAGAGAACCTTACCACTCATCAAATGCTTATGAGTCTAATTGGGCCTCTTAGGCGGGTTTGGTTCCTACTATTGAGTTAAAGGGATATCAAACACCTCAATAGAATTTGCACTAGAAGGAGGTCTTGGACGAATGCATAGCTAACAATATTTCTAATAAAATATTTCGCAAAGCCTATAGATTCAAAACAACCCACATGCATGGCTATTCACTCTCAAGAAAACCCACATACAAAGAGTACTCCTCATACGAGTAACTCACTGTTGGCACAGGGGCATACCCAGGGATCAACTCTAACAACGCACCAAAAATCCCTAACTACTAGCCCTTTCGACAACACCTGCGAAGCAGATGCAGTCTCACCCGAAGTAGTAATAGGGGGTTGCAGGACACAAGTGTCTACAACCAGAGGAAATGCAAGTGGATTCAAAAGAAAAACACACAGAGATCTAGTTATTCCTTTACCAACTTAAGTCTGCTTCGAACAACTATATCTCAGATATAGCACAATAATGCAATGAAAGAATAACAGAAGGCAAAGAACACAACATCAATCACACATAACAACAAGATATACATGGTTCACCCTCTCCCTAGGGCTACGTCCACATAACTGCGTTTCTTGATATTATATGAAAACATATAGTTCTATCTACGCACTTAGCTTGCAGATATCTCTCTCTTTCCTTTCTCCTCTCCCTTCCTTGCGCACCCAGCTACAAGGTTGATCTTCACACCCAGCTATAGATCTTACAATACAACAATACTCTCACAACACAATACTCTCCTCATGCACAACAATACTCACTCGACATCAACAATACAATCCTCTTCAAACGAACCCTCCCATGTCTTCTAGACCTTTATTTATACATTACACGACAAATGTCTATGTGTCAAAACCCTAGATCCCAAAACCCTAGGTGTCTAAAACCCTAGGTCAACTTGACTCGTGTTTTCAGGGATTTTTCCTTCTTTCCCACACAGTGCTCCAAATCATTTGTCGGTGGATTTTTCCACTTGCTGAGTTGTTCACAATCCATCTTCCTTGTTGATATATCTTCCTCGATCTTCTTGTTCAACGACTCATTTTCCCTTACTTCACTCCTTCTTTTCCGCTTCTTTGACCACTTCGACCCAATATCAGTCACCGTGCCTTCCACGCAGTTCGTACTTCACCTTTCTTCTTGAATATTTGCTTTCTTCCCTAACCAAGGGCCAACAGGCCCCCAACACTCACATGTGACTCATCCCGAGGCACTGTAGGTCTGAACCTTCTGTTTTACTTCAACTTCAGACTACGTGGAGCAGCCTGTGCTTTCTGCTATGTCCCTCCCTTCCTTGTGCAGACTGTCTTTTCTGTGTCTAGTACCTAGTTTCAACTGCACCTGGTACCTAGAACCTTCTTTTTATTCTTTTACTGAGAGCTGCGAGGCAGCTGGTTGTCATAGTACAATTTCAACTGGCTCCCGTTCACTAAACCTTCCTTCCATTCTCCATTCAAAGTCTTCAACTGCGTAACTCCTCCTTCTGTAACATAGGCAACCTCATATTACCCGAGCCAATGTGTCTTGAACTTCCCTGGATGCTTCATGAACTTGTTGTCATATACCAATACCAGATCTCCTTGCCTAAATGCTTTCTTCTTGATATGCCTGTCGTGGTAGGCCTTCTCTCGTTCCTTCTGTAACTGCTTATGGAATCCTGCAATGAACTTGTCTTTTTCCAGTTCTACCAACTGCACGAGCCTGTTTTGAACAGTGCCAGTGTCATCCATATCTGTGAATGTTGTGATTCTTAGAATAGGAACCAAATATTCCATAGGTACGACTGCTTCTAGGCCATAAACTAGCTTAAAGGGAGTGTGCATTGTCAGCTTCTTGCAAGTGGTTCAATAAGCCCATAACACTACGGGTACTCTCAAATCCCAATCATCTATGTTTACATTGCAAATCTTCGTCAACGTTGTCTCGAAGATCTTATTGAAAGATTCGACTATTCCATTCACTTGTGGGTGATATTGCATACTCTTTTGATGACGAACTTCAAATTCTTGAGTTAAGGCTTCAATAGTCTTATTAATAAAATGTGTACCTTGATTGCTCATCATGGTATTCAAGCATCCAAATCGGGTTATGATATCATCAAATATGAATTGTGAAGCTGTAGTTGCACTACAGTCCTTAACTTCTCCTGCTTCTGCCCATCTGGTCAAATACTCGGTCGCAGTGATGATGTAACGAGCTCCCGTGCGCTTTCCTGGTGGGTTGATAGGTCCCACAAAATCAATGGCCCATTTCTCAAATGATTTTAATGTTAATTGCGGTGCTAAAGGAATCTCATATCTTCTGGAAGGTTTCCCAACTCTTTGTCATACATCGCAGGCTCTATATTATTCCTTACCATCTTTGTGTAAAGTGGGCCACCAGAGTCCAGCTCTGAGAACCTTCTGCGTTGTTTCTTTTCCTGCATAATGTCCTCCTGCGATGCACTCATGTGCTTCTACCAAAATCAGTGGTCTTTCTGCCTCCATAACACATCTCCTCAGGATCTCATCAGGTCCCATATTATAAAGTTGTCCAACTATAAGTGAAAAATCTACAACACAAACTACTAGTTGTTTCTTCTGAATGGTTATATATTCGCAGGGTGCCATTCCTGTTGATAGGAACTGGACTATCTCAGCGAAGTGATCATCAATCTTTTTGATGGCTAGCAATTGTGCATCTGGTAGTGTATCCTCCAAATTGGTAGGTTCCTCTCCATGTTCTAACCTGGACAAATGGTTAGGTCCCTTGTTCATTCTCCCTGGCTTGACCACTATCTCAAAATCATATTCCTGGAATAACAGTAGCCATCAGCATATTACTCCCCACAACACTGGCTTGTTGACTAGGTACTTCAGCGCAGAGTGATCAATGAACATCTTAAAATGTCCTCCCAACAAGTAGTGACAAAACTTCTTCAATGCATACACCGTGGCTAAACCTTCTCTCTTAGTGGTAGTGTAATTTATCTCAGCTGTAGAGAGCTTCCTGCTAGAAAAGGCTAACGGATGGTCAATATCTCCTGCTCTTGGTTGTGCTAACACTACTCCTAATGAAATAGATGAAGCATCAACATGCACATGGAATTCCTTACTCCAATCTGGGAAAACCATAATGGGCGCAGTGACCATTTTCTGTTTTAGTGTGTCGAAGCTATGCTGACATTCCTCTAACCATTGGAACTGAAAATATTTCTTTAATAATTTCTCCATAGGTTTTTTAATTTGTGAATAGCCCTTGATGAACTTTCTGTAGTATCCCATATGTCCCAACGCAATGCGCAACTATCTAATCGAATTAGGGGGAGGTAGATCAACAATGACGAAAATCTTGGAAGGATCTACAAAAAAACCCTGCTTACACACAATATGGCCTAGCAACACTCCAAAGGGAGAAAAGAAGATACACTTCTTCAGGTTTAGGGAAATCTGACATTGCCTGCACTTATCCAACATTAGTATTAAGCATTCAATATGGTTTTGCAACAAGCTAAAAATAGTCCAATCGTCAAAATATGCTTCCAAACATTTATGTAAAAATTCCTTGAATGCTTCGACCACCACCCTATAAAATATGTCTGGTGCATTCTTCAGTCCGAAAGACATCACTGTGTACTAGAAAGAACCCCATTCTGTTGCAAACGTGGTCTTATGGCGATCTTCCTTAGCAATCCTAATCCGATGATAACCTGAAAATCCATCTGTGAAGGATTTCCATTCCTCCCACATTATCTAACACTTCATCAGTAAACAGTGTAGGGAATGGATCATGTAAGCATGCATCATTCAACTTCCTTAAATCTACAAAGATTATGATCTCTCCTAACTTCTTATCTTGGACCACCACAGGGCTAGTTCATTCTGATTCTTCAACAGGTTCTATGATTCCTGCTTCCAACATTTTGTATAATTCAATCTTGACTTTCTGTTTATACTTGGGATTCAGTCTGTAAGGTCTCTGCTTGACTGGCCTTGCATCTGGTTTCAAGGGAATCTTCATTTCTCCCATGGGCCCTTTAATGCCCTTTGTGTCTGTGAACTTGGTTGGGAACAAATCCTGATATTCACACAGTATTTATGTGATCTTATCAATAGTGGCATCATCCCAATAATCTCCAACGTTTGTGAGATTACGTGCTTGCTCTGTTCCAATAAAAAATTTCTTGATTTTGATTGGTCGTCCAATGAACGGTAGTTCAACTTCTGGCCCTTCTATGTCTCTCTGTCCTTCAGTTTCTATGATGTTCACGTTCCTGGGATCATCGTCTTCATCAACATTGATATTGTAACAACCTTGTAGTTTCTGAAGAGGTGTATTCCATTCATCCTCTTCTAACTACACAAGGAGGTTAGGTGCCTCCTCAAAGACTTTTTGTCTTACCACTTGTAGAGATTGATCTACTGTGGGGTACTAACTTAGAAATAAAAATTTAGCTACAAAGTTCTGAGTCATACCGTACCAATCTACAGTGGCGAGGCACAATTCTGCTTGAATATACCAATTAATAGGCGTTGTGTCCAAAATGTTAATGAATTTATGCACTCACTTCTCTTGAGGAATGTTGCTCCAGGTCTTCTCACAATTTTTCACATGGTCCTTCGGACAACTCTGACCCGTGTATCGAACTTTGCACCCTTCGATTTGGTCTGAAAAGCGCACTGTCATCAAAGTGCGACATTGCACCCATTCTGCGATATTCTTCTTGTGTGTTCCCCACCATCTTGCTAGCGTTTCAAGGCTTCGTCCAGTGCCAACAGTCGTTGTTGCACTGGTACAATTTCTTCAAATTCTAACAAGAATGTTTCTAAATGATTTAAACCATCAAATGTGGGCAGATTGTGTACTTCTATGCCAATCCAACGAACTTCCCTGGTCAATTCGGCACACCTCCACGCATAAACTTCATACATTTTGTTCTGCCAGTTCTCTAGTGCTTCTTTTGAATATGATGAGCATGCGTTGTCACTTCGCCAACTTAAGTTCCCATCTGTTGTAGGATTAATGTTATCCTGTTGTCTTGTTGTTAATTTTTATATATTCTCTAGTTCATAAGCACAGTCTTCTTCTTTGATGGGTTCTATGTATCTGCGACCTTCCTCAGGATCAAGAGGTTCAATGACCGTAAGGCCATCACCTTCAAATGTCATTCTTCTTTTCTTTAAGTCAACAATAGTGGAATTGTTGAAATCCCAATCCATCCCTAACAATGTAGGATAAGGACAATTATCATCAACTATCTCAATCACCTCGAAGTCCGTAAATGTCCTTACCCCATCGATGTCTACAGGGACATGCTCCAGCCTTCCAAAGGGACTTAATGCCTGCTGATTAGCCATCCTGAGCCTAATAGGGGAGTAAATCAACTTAGGTTTTCTCACCAGTGCCCAGGTGTACTTTGTCATAACATTGACTTCTGATCCCAAGTCGAGGACCACATAATCTATGTCATAATCTCCAATCCGAGCATTAAGGTGTAGTTCCTTATTTGTCCTTCTCTTTCTGGCTACTTGATGTAATGCTCTATTCAGTAGCGGGTCTACCTTCCCTGGTTCATACTGTCTGATCAAGCATTGTAGTTCTTGCACAACTCTTTCATCCTTAATCAAATTAATACAAGTACATAAGAATTCCATAAGCTTTCTTACCTCTTTTGCTTACCCGGGTGAAGTAGACTGATCAAAATCCAAAGGCATTCCACATTCTCTCACTTCTGGTTGTATCTTTGATGAAGAATCCTGATCTCTTCCAAATTCTCTTCTTGCCTCTACAAACGTATTCTTTTCTTCCCTTGGATCAAACACTTGTGTCTACTCTGCAGCTCTTCTGACCCTTGATTCTTGTGTAGTCTTTCCTAGGGTCACTTTGTCTTCGCCTGTAACAACACCTCCTCTAGTGATAACAACGACTATGGGATCCTCTCCATGAGGTTTTGCTGAGATTAGTTGTACTTTCTTGTTTCCTCCTCATCTCTCCTGAAGTTTGGCTAACAACACTGGGCAATCTTCAATAACATGTTCAAATGAATTGCAGTAACTGCAAGTGGTACAAGGGTTCTGACGGTCCCTTGCCAAGTGTCCTGGTTGTGTGTAGTTATAACAAATGATCTGACCTTGACCTCGACCGATGCCTCCTCCTTGTCCTCTTACTTTGAATCCACCGCGAGGGTTGAAGTTTCCTCTTCCTGGAGAATTAAACTGTGTAGAATTTCCCTCCTGTTGTACTTTGCCTTGAATCCTATATGTGTCTCCTGATATTTCATGCAAGAGGTCATAAGCCCTACAATCCTTCTCATCATGCCCCACAGATTTACAGAATGTGCAGTCAAGGTTTGTAGGTGCCTGGACATATTTTTGCATATAATAGCATTCACCATGGCGATGTTTATTTCTACATACCTCGCACCAGGGTAGAGTAACCTGCTTCAAAGGGCTCAGAGTTCCAGAGGACAAGTACTCATGAAATAGGGAACAATTCTCCTTATCATGGCCTTCTGATTTGCACCTGATACACCATATTTCATCTCTTTTATCTTTTCCCTTGTCTTTCTTCATATCTTCGACCTGCAGAGATATAAACTAGTTAGCTGAATCAAAATTTGACTCATACCTGAGTTGGATTCTCCCATAGGGGATGATTCTAGTTTCATGGCGATCTCCAATGCTTCAGCCTGTGAAGCAACCTTCTGTTGCATCAGAGGAAATATGATAAGTGGTAAGAGGGAAACAATGAACCATTCTTTGTTCTACTCGTTTGGGATCTGAAAACTTAAACGACCTGTCAAGGTCTTAAACCTCTGATCAAACTCCCAAACAGGTTCAACTACTCTCTGCTTGATTTCTTTCTATTCTGTATTGCACCATGAATCCGACTTGGGTTTCTTGAACTCTGCACTCAACACAGTCTTGATATCATTTAGTGGTTTAGGTTGTGCAACTCCTTTAACAAACTTCATGTACCATCTCAATGTGCGGTCTCTTAAGGTAGTACTAAACTGAGCTCTCTTAATAGCTTTGTCATTGACTTGCTTAATACTCCATACAACTTTGCATAAGAACCAATGTTGATCAGGATCTTCAGATCCATCTCCTCTAAATATAGGTAGCCTCATTTCATATGCCATAGATCTTCCTAGGGTGCTTGACTGAGTATGGGTTGAATTGTTGGTAACAGTGCTCTGATAGCCCTGGCTACTCTGGTTACTTAACGCTGCTAAAACAATAGTAGGAGTAATAGTGCTTACTTCGACGGTCGACACAGTTCTTGAAGTTTCTGATTCTTCTCGGTGAGGTTCTCCAGTCTTCTCATCCTCTACCCTAGAGGACCCTGAATGTTTCTCGTTTAATAATTCTTCTTCTTCTCCACTGTAGAACCCTTCATCCTGTGCCAATGGTTCATGGCTCTGCTCAAATAGGTTCACTAGAGGAACCTCTCTGAAGGTTCTCCCACTGCACGTATCTCCAACCTCTGTGTTGCTGTCGCTGTCTGAGTTCTTGAACATTAGCTCTTCAATCCAACCAATTACTGTATCTTCAAGATGTTCTTCTCATGCAATGACATCTTGATCTTCAACTTCAAAAAGTGTAAAATTTTTCCTCTAGGTCCCTTAAAGAAATATCTATTTGCTTGGCTATATGACTCTATTCTGTCGATATCAAACTTAGTAATGTACCCTCCAATAGTGCTATCAAACCAGTGATCTACTACTCTTGACATGACGTTATCAACTCTCTTAACCTTCTTGATCAACGCCGATGTCCAAACCACAGGTGGTCTAGATCTGATCTCAAACTGGGTATCTGCTAATCTGGCCAAGTACTCATATATCTCCTTATGAATTCCTCCAAAGAAAATCTCGTGTATATTGGTAAAGATATACCTTCCCAACCAATCCTTTGTACTTATATTAGGGTTTTTATTCCAATCCTCAACGAATTCATTCTCTTGTTCTTGTATCCACTTATGAATCTCTATCTTCGATGGAAACTACCTTGACATTCCCTCAAGAAGATCCCGGTCCCAAAAACGGAACCATTCGTTGGCGCAGGGGTAGACCCAGGGTTCAACTCTAACAACGCACCAATAAGCCCTAACTATCGGCCCTTTTGGCAACACCTGCAGAGTAGATGCAGTCTCACCCGAAGTAGTAGTAGGGGGTTGCAAGACACATGTGTCTACAACCAGAGGAAATGCAAGTGGATTCAAAAGAAAAACACACAAAGATCTAGTTATTCCTTTACCAACTTAAGTCTGCTTCTCACAACTATATCTCAGATCTAGCACAATAATGCAATGACAGAATAATAGAAGGAAAATAACACACCATCCATCACACATAACAACAAGATATACGTGTTTCACCATATCCCTAGGGCTACATCCACAGAGCTGCGTTTCTTGATATTATATGAAAACATACAGTTCTATCTGCGCACTTAGCTTGCAAATCTCTCTCTCTTTCCATTCTCCTCTCCCCTCCTTGCGCACCGAACTGCAAGGTTGATCTTCGCACCCAGCTGAAGATCTTGCAATACAACAATACTCTCACAACACAATACTCTCATCACGCACAACAATATTCACTCGACATCAACAATACAATCCTCTTCGAAGGAACCCTCCTAGGTCTTCTAGACCTTTATTTATACATTACACGACAAATTTATAAGTGTCAAAACCCTAGATCCCAAAACCCTAGGTGTCTAAAACCCTAAGTCAACTTGACCCGCGTTTTCAGGGATTTTTCCTTCTTTCCTGCGCGGTGCTCCAAAGCATCCGTTGGTGGCTTTTTCTGCTTATTGAGTTGTCCACAATCCGTCTTCCTTGCTGATCTGTCTTCCTCGATCTTCTCGTTCAACAACTCATTTTCCCTTACTTTGCTCCTTCTTTTCTGCTTCTTTGACCACTTCAACCCAATATCAGTCACTGTGCCTTCCGCTATTATCAGATAAATTGGTAGGTGCAGACACTAACTGATCTCCCTAGATCCACCTAGATCTAGAACAAAACACACCAGAACATGACACTTTCCTTAAGTTTTAGATATTGAATTTACTAACTAAAGAGGGATAGGTGACAGACCGTTTAAATGCCACTTCCTCTCGCCATCACCATCCTAGCTCCGTTCCAACGCTCATACAATGATGATCTTGCAAAAGAACGCAACCAACCAAAGTGATAGTAATAGCATAAACTCAATATCAGCCTATGTATGTGATCAAGGAATCATACAATAAAACACAACAAGCTTTACAGGAAAGAATCATATTACTATATCATATTAAATGTGAAAGAGAGATTACAACCATGGCCTTGATGTCGTAAGGTCCCTTCCAACTGTCCTTCGTTCCCTACACACTTCTTACTCCAAATATTCTGAGACCATGGATCTGATAGCTACTCACAATCTATCTTGACAAAGAAAATCTCAAAGCCACTCTAACCAAGCTAACAATCCCAAGCCAAAAACAACTTAGCCCTTCTCCATGAGAGCTCCTCTCCTTTTATAAGCTGAAGAGGATAAGGTGAGGAGGTTAGGATGATCCCCACTAAATCACGAAAGCGAGTAAGATCCAAACCATTCGGATGCCACCTCACCATGGAAGTTTCTCCTTCTAGAAGATTTGAGAAAACACTCGTTTTTCCCACGTGTAAGCATTCTCGCACCCTGCCTATAAAGCAACCTGCGAACCTCTCACAACCCATCTATGGTGTAGCCTGTGAGAATCAGGAATTCTCGCACCCTGCCTATATAGCAACTTGTGGACATCCTCTTTAATAGGGTTTTTACAAAGGAGAATGCAACTTTTTTTCTCAGGAAAAGTTCTTCTCTCTTCTTTCTTCAGGAACTCAGGCCACTGACCCCTCTGAAGGCAACAAATAGGTTTACATCATTAACAGTCATAGGGATGACAAAAATAATGTGTAACAGAGAGCCCCCAAAGTATGAAGTTGGAACATAGTGATAGATGAAATACTTTGTCGAGTGTGTGTAGGGAACAAGGAACAGTCGGTCGGAAACCTGCCAACAAACAAGGAAATACAGTACAATAATATATCATCATTGAGGTAGGCATTCCCATACTCAGAATACAAATGACTCAAAGCATAAATGCCGACATACGAAGATCCATGTCAAGTAAGACAGGTCATGGCCACCAAACATACACTGTGGATCCATGTCGTTATGACTCAAATATGAACATAGCCACCAAAAATACACTCTGGATCTATGTGCTAAAGACTCAAATTTGAACATAGCCATGAGACATACAATGTGGATCTATGCAACAATACAAACTGAATATACTCCAACTTAGCCTGAATCTATCAAAAAAGATCCAGGGTCTTCATCTCCACCGCTCTATAGTATGAATCTAACCATGCGAATACATGTGTCGAAGTCGAACATGGTAGAAACCACTTGATTACCGGTCATTAGTGTATACCGTTAACAACTACGAGAGAAATCACCATTAATGTTAATGACTCCAAAGATACACTAGTACAATCCAACGAATGTGAATTAATGAGTTGAAGTCGAACACTCGGTGGAATCTTCCGATCAGGGGTCAATGATAATAACCCATTGTTGAAAGTGAGGAAACCTGCCATTGAGGCATGCAAGTTCCAAGGTACCAATTGGTTTCTATGTCTAATTTCTGGATATTGAGTTGAAGTCGACAGGAGAAGACTCATCATAGGAGGGCCTTAATGTATCCCCCATCAATGACACGAAACAAGTAACAAGATTTGATGTAGATCAGAGTAACAAGTGATTCAGGACTGATTCAGGGATGGCTAACGCAATAGAAGGCTTAAGGACTACAGAAATGGTCGACACAATCGAAGGATTTCTGGGTTGAACTTATTTTTTGAACATATTGACGACACAACAACTGTCTTGGAAACACTGACTCAACAACAGGGATCATAGACCAATTTGTAATCTTATAAGGAGTATGATCAAGAGAGAAGTGGATTTTCCAACCTAGACACAAAGCGAGTGAAAGGGTGTCATGTTCAAAAGTGACTCTTCCACGGAATACAAGTTTAGACGTATTTCTTTCCCAATTTCCCCCCCACCATTTCTGGCGAGTACCTCTTTATTTTTATATAAGCTTGAGGAGGATAACATATGCTTGTAATGTAAGCTCATCCTTCAGATGAGTCCCTTGGAGTATGTTTAATGAACCCTAGGAAGGAGTGGTTCGGTCCCACATGGGCCTTTCAATGTTTGTTTTATGAGTCCAAAGAAAGAAAACTCAAGGGTTTTTCATGTTTATAGAGTCTAAAAAACACTTAAAGATAACTCTCTCAGTTCCTTTTTCATAAAGTAGTCTAATGAGACCGAAAAAGAGAGAAATTATCACTCAACAGACGTTTTCTTCAAATTCTTTAACGAGCGTGAAAAGAACAAGATCGCTCGACAATCTTTTCATGTTTAGAGAGTCTAAAAAGAGCTTAAATGGAACTCCAGGGGTTCCTTTTTCGTATAAACTTTATGAGTCCGAAAAAGTGATAAAAGTATACTAGGTTACATTGTCACATATTTATGAGCACAAGAAAGAATGAAGACTAAGCTCGGTAACTTGTTCTCATGTATTTACGAGCATGAGAAAGAACAAAGACTAAGCTTGTGATTGTTTTTATTTTTACGCAAGCTTTAAAACAAAACAAAACTATTCTTAGGATAGATTTTATTTTTACACAAGCTTAAAAACTAAACAAAACTATGCTTGGACCTAGTGTCATCTTTACACAAGCTTGAACCAGTGGAAAACTATCCTTGAGGTAGGTGGTTTCATTTTTACACAAGCTTGAACCAAAGGAAACTATGCTTAAGACAGGTGGTTTCATTTTTTCACAATATTGAACCAAAGGAAACTATGCTTGAGACAGGTGGTTTCATTTTTACACAAGCTTGAACCATAGAAAACTATGCTTGGACTTCCCAACGTAGAACACATGGATGGTTGGTACTTAGCCCCTAGTTTAAGAAGCTAGCGGTTCAACTTCATCATGAAGTCCAGAGGCTGAGGCAAATGCCCCCCAAGATTCGTTTCATCCAACTGCAAAGGAGAATGAAATGAAGCTTCAAATACTAGACGAAGGACTTGACTTAAACTATTTCATTTTTTAATGAGCTTGACACAGAAACAAGAACTATGCTTGTAACCTATGTTTCATTTTTTAACGAGGTTGCCACAGAGACGAAAAAACTATCCTTGTAAGTGGTTTCATTTTTTAATGAGCTTGAAATCAGAAAACCATACTCAAAGGCCTCTATTTCATTTTTTAACGAGGTTTCCTCGGAGACGCAAAAACTATCCTCGGAAGTCTCTCTTCTTGATCATGGATTCCAAGAGGACAATGCTTCGAAATGACACCATGTCAAGGGACAAAACTTGGTCATGGATTCCAAGAGGTCATCACTGGAAGGAAGAAACACACTCTGGAAGGATCACTAGAGCTTACGCCCAACAAATCAAAGAATTACCTTTAGCTCCTTTACTTCCTCGAAGAAAAAAAAAAAAAAAAACTAGTTGTTGACACCCCTGACCAGGTATTTTTTCACACGGTAGAAGACCTGATAGATTTTTCCCTTACAGAGATCGAACAACCCCTTAATCTAATACTCGAAACACCAACTGGTAACTACTTTGAACCTGACGATTTTGAATGCGAAGAGGAAGGGTCTAAGTCAGATCACACAGGTTGTGAATTAGAAGACATGGAGGACAATAATGATGACAATGGAGAAGGGGAAAATCAACCTAAAGACAATTAACTATGGTTGGCTAGAGATGCTTTGGAAATCCTAGGATGGGTGCATAACCTACCCAGACATCCATAAAAATTAATTCCTAAATTTGACCCCGAAACCTATGGATTTCTTGAGGACCATATTAAGAAGTTCATATTAGCTATAAGGTTGATGAATGTGCAACACAAAGATGTAGTGTGCATGCGTTTTCCTTACACCTTTGAAAATTTATCCTCGACTTGGTATTTCAACCTTCTAGTTGGTTCCATAACTAGTTGGACAAAGTTTCAAAAGGATTGCTTACACAAATTTGTCGAAGAAACTACCACAATAGCTTTAATGGATGAACTTTTCGCTGCCACTATGAGTCCAAAAGAAAAGGTTAAATATTTCAACCAAAGGTTCACCACCATTTTGAACATATTCCAATCGGAGGCTAAACCTACGCAGGAGTTGTAAATCGAAGTATACGCTAATGCTCTCCCAGCTTCTATTTCCATGTTCGTAAAAATGGATGCCAAACATGCTCTAGCCGAAAATTTTGAAGAAGCTAAAACGATTGAATTTCAAATGAAAGGGTGCAAAGAAGGTCATATCTCATTAATAAAAAAGGAAACCCAAACTCTACCTAAGAGAGGAATTTTGTAACAAGACCACCAGGAAAACAAACAGAACAAGGTCTTGATAAACAAGGAGGAGACCTAGAAAACCTACAACATATGATAAAAAAACTCTCCAATGAGATTGTAGATATGAAAATGAGTTATAGGGAGGGAAACCAAAATCAAAGACCTTATAAACCCCCTTTTAAAAGAAACCCACCCTTCAAAGCTATAAAACCTCCCCCAACTAATCTAAACGTCGACTTAGGGAACGTAGCATTTGACTCTTTCTGCACATATCACCAAGAAAACCATTCATAAAGGGACTCCCCCCAATGGGTGCATGCTATGAATCTAATGGAAAATCAATTCCTAGATGAATGCTCTCTAACTGAACCACACACTAGCTCGGAAATAAATGCCATCGATCAAGAAATTCAAGAGCCACCGGAAGAGACATCCATGTTGTTATCAGATTCCAACCACCTTATGCCTTTCAACGATGTAGATGATGTACAAGGACCCCCCGCTGAAGTTCTAGGTGTACAAACGTGAGGTAGAAGTCAACCTGCCCAAATTAATCCCGCCACTACTCAGTTATCTAGAGAGAAACCAATGACCGATCACCCCAAAATACTATTTTCTCCCCAAATAAACCCCACAAATATACACACACAAGAAGCTCCTAAACTAGACTACAATGTGGTAGAAGACTTGAAGAATATGAAGGGCAATTTGTATGTCATGGACATGTGTAGGATTCTTCAACAAAAGGATTTTATGTTGCAGGCCTTAAAATCAATAGATACCCCTATAACAAGCACTGATCAACGTGAGTCCCCATCTCCCAAATATTTAACAAATAAGCCAAGTGTGAATGCTTGCTCTTTAGAAAAAAAAGGAAATCCTTTTGTACCTCATTTCCTCTTGATGTTTGAAGTTTTTAACATAAATCTACATAATTTCCTAGTCGATTTAGGGGAATCTTCAAATGTCATGCCATTATCAATCTGCAAGAAATTGAATGCAACCCCAGTCAAAAGTGATACAAAATTTATACAACTAGATAGGACTTAGGTAAAGGTCATTGGGGAACTTAAAGATGTCAGGGGTTTTTCATGTTTATATAGTCTAAAAAACACTTAAAGAGAACTCTCTCAGTTCCTTTTTCGTAAAGTAGTCTAATGAGACCGAAAAAGAGAGAAATTATCACTCAATAGATGTTTTCTTCAAATTCTTTAACGAGCGTGAAAAGAACAAGATCGCTCGGCAATCTTTTCATGTTTAGAGAGTCTGAAAAGAGCTTAAAGGGAACTCCAGGGGTTCCTTTTTGCTATAACCTTTACGAGTCCGAAAAAGTGATAAAAGTATACTCGGTTACATTGTCACGTATTTACGAGCACAAGAAAGAATGAAGACTAAGCTCAATAACTTATTCTCGTGTATTTGCGAGCATGAGAAAGAACAAAGACTAAGCTTGCGATTGTTTTCATTTTTATGCAAGCTTTAAAACAAAACAAAACTATGCTTAGGATAGATTTTATTTTTACACAAGCTTAAAAACTAAACAAAACTATGTTTGGACCGGGTTTCATCTTTACACAAGCTTGAACCAGCGGAAAACTATGCTTGAGGTAGGTGGTTTCATTTTTACACAAGTTTGAACCAAAGGAAACTATGCTTAAGACAGGTGGTTTCATTTTTTCACAATCTTGAACCAAAGGAAACTATGCTTGAGACAGGTGGTTTCATTTTTACACAAGTTTGAACCATAGAAAACTATGCTTGGACTTCCCAACGCAGAACACAGGGATGGTTGGTACTTAGCCCCTAGTTTAAGAAGCCAACGACTCAACTTCAGCATGAAGTCCAGAGGCTGAGGAAAATGCCCCCCAAGCTTCGTTTCATCCAACTGCAAAGGAGAATGAAATGAAGCTTCAAATACTAGACGAAGGACTTGACTTAAACTATTTCATTTTTTAATGAGCTTGACACAGAAACAAGAACTATGCTTGTAACCTATGTTTCATTTTTTAACGAGGTTGCCACAGAGACGAAAAAACTATCCTTGTAAGTGGTTTCATTTTTTAATGAGCTTGAAATCAGAAAACCATACTCAAAGGCCTCTATTTCATTTTTTAACGAGGTTTCCTCGGAGACGCAAAAACTATCCTCGGAAGTCTCTCTTCTTGATCATGGATTCCAAGAGGACAATGCTTCGAAATGACACCATGTCAAGGGACAAAACTTGGTCATGGATTCCAAGAGGTCATCACTGGAAGGAAGAAACACACTCTGGAAGGATCACTAGAGCTTACGCCCAACAAATCAAAGAATTACCTTTAGCTCCTTTACTTCCTCGAAGAAAAAAAAAAAAAAAAACTAGTTGTTGACACCCCTGACCAGGTATTTTTTCACACGGTAGAAGACCTGATAGATTTTTCCCTTACAGAGATCGAACAACCCCTTAATCTAATACTCGAAACACCAACTGGTAACTACTTTGAACCTGACGATTTTGAATGCGAAGAGGAAGGGTCTAAGTCAGATCACACAGGTTGTGAATTAGAAGACATGGAGGACAATAATGATGACAATGGAGAAGGGGAAAATCAACCTAAAGACAATTAACTATGGTTGGCTAGAGATGCTTTGGAAATCCTAGGATGGGTGCATAACCTACCCAGACATCCATAAAAATTAATTCCTAAATTTGACCCCGAAACCTATGGATTTCTTGAGGACCATATTAAGAAGTTCATATTAGCTATAAGGTTGATGAATGTGCAACACAAAGATGTAGTGTGCATGCGTTTTCCTTACACCTTTGAAAATTTATCCTCGACTTGGTATTTCAACCTTCTAGTTGGTTCCATAACTAGTTGGACAAAGTTTCAAAAGGATTGCTTACACAAATTTGTCGAAGAAACTACCACAATAGCTTTAATGGATGAACTTTTCGCTGCCACTATGAGTCCAAAAGAAAAGGTTAAATATTTCAACCAAAGGTTCACCACCATTTTGAACATATTCCAACCAGAGGCTAAACCTACACAGGAGTTGTAAATCAAAATATACGCTAATGCTCTCCCAGCTTCTATTTCCATGTTCGTAAAAATGGATGCCAAACATTCTCTAGCCGAAAATTTTGAAGAAGCTAAAACGATTGAATTTCAAATGAAAGGGTGCAAAGAAGGTCAGATCTCATTAATAAAAAAGGAAACCCAAACTCTACCTAAGAGAGGACTTTTGTAACAAGACCACCAGGAAAACAAACAGAACAAGGTCTTGATAAACAAGGAGGAGACCTAGAAAACCTACAACATATGATAAAAAAACTCTCCAATGAGATTGTAGATATGAAAAGGAGTTATAGGGAGGGAAACCAAAATCAAAGACCTTATAAACCCCTTTTTAAAAGAAACCCACCCTTCAAAGCTATAAAACCTCCCCCAACTAATCTAAACGTCGACTTAGGGAACGTAGAATTTGACTCTTTCTGCACATATCACCAAGAAAACCATTCAGAAAGGGGCTCCCCCCAATGGGTGCATGCTATGAATCTAATGGAAAATCAATTCCTTGATGAATGCTCTCTAACCGAACCACACACTAGCTCGGAAATAAATGCCATCGATCAAGAAATTCAAGAGCCACCGGAAGAGACATCCATGTTGTTATGGGATTCCAACCACCTTATGCCTTTCAACGATGTCGATGATGTGCAGGGACGCCCCACTGAAGTTCTAGGTGTACAAACGTGAGGTAGAAGTCAACCTGACCAAATTAATCCTGCCACTACTCAGTTATCTAGAGGGAAACCAACGACCGATCACCCCAAAATACTATTTTCTCTCCAAATAAACCCCATAAATATACACACACAGGAAGCTCCTAAACTAGACTACAATGTGGTAGAAGACTTGAAGAATATGAAGGGTAATTTATATGTCATGGACATGTGTAGGATTCTTCAACAAAAGGATTTTATGTTGCAGGCCTTAAAATCAATAGATACCCCTATAACAAGCACTGATCAACGTGAGGTCCCATCTCCCAAATATTTAACAAGTAAGCCAAGTGTGAATGCTTTCTCTTTAGAAAAAAGAGGAAAGCCTTTTGTTCCTCATTTCCTCTTGATGTTTGAAGTTTTTAACATAAATCTACATAATTTCCTAGTCGATTTAGGGGAATCTTCAAATGTCATGCCATTGTCAATCTGCAAGAAATTGAATGCAACCCCAATCAAAAGTGATAAAATTTTCATACAACTAGATAGGACTTAGGTAAAGGTCATTGGGGAACTTAAAGATGTCATGATCATAATTACTACACACCCCAAATTTGTTCAAGTAATTGACATAATCGTATTAGACATCCTAAAGGCCTATGGACTGCTGCTTAGCCGAGACTGGTATGAGAAATTAAATGGTTACTTTAGTACCAACTGGGCTCACCTTTGGTTTGCATTAAAATGACATACAAACATGATCATGATTGACATACATAATGTCACTGATTTAGAGACTCCAAATGAACCCTCGTCGACAGAGTCCCATGTTTTAGGAAACTACTCATGTGATTCTGACTTCGGTAGTTTCTCCCCTCACTTGTTTGACATACCTCCCACTCAAAAATCCGAAATGACCTTTCAAGTAGACTTACTAGCAGTAACAAAAGAAGGCATCCTCTGTCAGGATTCTCTGACATGAGTAATAGACAAGGAGGATGAAAGTGAAAAAATAGCTAGACATGAAGAAGTTAGTAATTTCCCCCCACAAATTTAGACTTTGTACTTTGATGGTTCTAAATTGCAAGAAGGGTAAGGAGTAGGATGTATCCTCATTGACCCAAAGGGGAAACAAAAATTCTTATACTGTAGATTAGAATTTGAATGCACTAATAACATTGTTGAATATGAATCTCTAGTTCAGGGACTAAAGAAATCCATCTATCTAAACGTCAAGGAATTGAAATTTTTTGGATACTCTGAAATTATCGTTAGGCACGTGAATAATATTATCCATTGTAATTCACCTCACTTAAGAAATTACCAACAAGAGGTGCACAAACGGATTGAAAATTTTCAGGTCTTCAACATTACTGTTGTTCCCATGATGCAAAATACCCTTGTGGATGCTCTAGCCACTACGACCTCAATATTATCTCCTTTAGAAGACTATGAAGCCTCAAGATTCGCAGTGGAACTGCTCTATAAACCTCCGGTCCCTAACAACATTTCTAACTGGAAAGTCTTTGAGGGGGATGAATAGATTGTAGATTTTATGACTAATCAGGAGAATTTTAGGGATTTGGCCATTGATGATGAAATATTCCAAGAACTACTCACATAATCAAATCTCCATGAACATAAGAACGAAACAGATCACTCTGATGACAAACCAAAGTTCCACACGATACCAAAAGGAGTGGCTAATTTGGAGAACCTTTTTGACCTAAGGGAAAGATTTGGAGGGCCAAGGAATGCAAAAACAAGGAGCTCATGTCCTATACAAAAAACTATAAACCTTGGAATCCTTGAGAACCCCAAGAATGTCCATTTGGGTAAGATAATGTCCAAATAATATAGGAAAGCTTATCTCAAAAAGTTTAAGGAATATCAAGATGTCTTTGCCTGGTCCTACCAAGAATTGAAAACTTATATTACTCGCATTATCCAACACACAATCCCATTAAAGTATGGAGTAAAACCCTTTCAAAAAAATCTTAGGAAGTACCACCCATCTCTAGAACCTCCGATGTATCAAGAGTTGAAGAAATTATTAGATGCCAAGATTATATTTTAGGTAAGACACTCTGCCTGGGTAGCCAATCTGGTGCATGTCAGAAAGAAGTCTGGACAGATCCGTTTGTGTGTGGATTGCAGAAACCTTAATAGAGCATCGGAGAAGGATAACTATCCAGTCCCACCCATGGAACAACTCCTATAGACAATATCTGTCTCTGAAATTTTTTCCCTCCTAGATGGTTTCTCGGGATATAACCAGGTCCTGGTTTCGGAAGATGATCAATTAAAAACTACCTTCCAGACCAAGTGGGTAACCTTTGCTTATAAACACATGCCTTTTAGGTTGATTAAGACAGGAGTAACCTTCCAGAGGGATATGGACATATCTTTTTAGGGGTTGATTAACAAGTGTGTGTTAGTCTATTTAGATGACGTAACAGTATACTCAAAAAACAAGGAGGACCACATTCAACATTTGACTCAGATTTTTGAAAGGTGTAGGAAGTATGAAATATCATTAAACCTTAAGAAAACCATATTTGGTGTAGAGGAAGGAAAACTATTAGGTCATATCATATTTCAAGAAGGAATTAGCATTGACCATGAGCGTATAAAAGCAATAACTCAACTCCCCTTGCCTCAAAATAAAAAGGCCATGCAATCCTTCTTTGGGAAAATCAACTTTGTAAGAAAATTTACTCCTAACTTCGCTGAAATTGTTAAACCTTTACAAAAACTGATTCACAAAGATGCAGAGTTTAAATGGGATGAAAAAAGGAAAGGAGCTTTTAACAACATCAAAACTACAATATCCAAAACACCATTACGACGAAGTCATGATTTCAACAAAGATTTCTTCCTTTATACCTTCGCTTTCGATTAATCCTTGGCCGCAGTACTTACCTAGAAGGATGATGAAAATAATGAGGAACTGGTATCATTTATGAGCACAAACCTTCAAGGAGTCAAACTGAACTATCCGACTATAGACAAATAGGCTTATGCAATTTATAAAGCGGTCAAACATTTCAGATTCTATATCTTGAAGAATCACACTAAAGTCATAGTCCCTGACCCCGCAGTCAGATCTTTATTCACCCAACAAGAAATGGGAGAAAGGAGGGGAAATTAAATGGCATTCGTTCAAGAATTTGAACTAGACATAAAACCTACCAAAATAGTCAAGGGTTAAGGATTGTGCAGAATAGATGTTGAGGCCCAAGATCTGGTCAACGCAGAAGACTCCGATTGGGAAAACAAGTTGTCATTATGGTGCAACGAAGCCTTATATGTACCTTCCGGGACAAAATTATGGTATGTAAACTTGTCTTATCTCTTGCATCATGGAACTTGTCCAGAAAACCTAAACCCTAGAGAAAGGAGAGCTCTCAAGTTAAAGTCCACTCAATATCGCCTCATAAATTTTGTGCTTTTCCACAAAAACTATGATGGATTACTCCTTAGATGTCTTGAACATGATGATACAGAAAAGGTACTGAAAGAACTCCATGATGGCTCAATAGGTCGATATTTTGCAGGAGAAACCACAACTCACAAAATATTGAGGGTTGGGTATTATTGGCCTACTTTGTTTAGAGTGCTCAAGCATATGCCAGGAAATGTAAATCTCGTCAAGTGAGAACAAGTAGGGAAAAGAGAGCATCCATTCCACTCCAGACGATGACCATATCCAGATCATTCGAGAAATGGGGAATAGACATCATAGGATAAATTACTCCCAATTCTTCGAAACAACATAAATATATCTTGACCACTACAGATTATTTTACAAGATGGACGGAGGCTATCCCTCTCACGCACGTCAATGAAAAGGTAGTAATACAATTTTTGTAACAACAACTGATAACAAGGTTTGGATTACCCTCCGTCCTCGTTTTTGACAATGCTTCCTACTTTTCTTCCACACGCTTGACAAAATTCTCTCTTGATAAGGGGATCATAATAAGATATTTTGAAAACTATTATCTACAAGGAAATGGGGTATCAAAGTCAACTAATAAAAACCTGGTGAGAATTTAAAAAAAGGCATTTGTTGAAAATCAGAGGAATTGGCATAATTTACTTCATAATACCCTATGGGTCGATAGAGTAACACCTAAAGAATCCATAGGAAAATCTTCGTACTTTCTGGTATATGGGAAAGAAGCCATTCTTCCAAACATATTGTATCTTCCATCTTTGTAGTTTGCCCCGACATCAAGGGGTCAACCCTCATCCGCTCTACAACAAAGGATTGATACCCTTCTCATGCTGGATGAAGAAAGAGAAAATGATAAAGTTAAGTTCACCACTCATCATCAGGTAGTTAAAAGATGGTTCGCCAAACATAAGGCCAAAGAAAAAAAATTCAAGGTAGGGGACCTAGTCTTGAAGTGGGATAAAGCAAACGAGTCCAAAGGAAAACACTCAAAGTTCCAAAATCTATGGCTTGGACCTTTTCATGTGGCCGAGAATATTGGGGTAGGAACATACCGATTGCAAAATATGAGGGGGAAATCCGACACCCTCCCAGTGAATGGCCAGACCTTAAAAAAATACTTCTCCTAAAAAAATTGTGTCTTTTGATGCTTTGTTTGAGTTTCTGTTTCTTTTAGCATAAATTGTGATCATGATGAGTGTGTGGGTTGAGGGAAGACCGACTTCAAACTCCTTTTTATTTATTTCTTCTTCTTGATTTATTTTAATTAAGTTGTGTTCCGTAAAACAATGGTTGATTTTAATAAATACGGTGAAGCAAACTCTGCTCCTGACCCACACTTACATGCAAAATAAGAGACGTTGGGAAAATATAAATTTTCAAAATCATATTTATCTTTGTAAGTATACTTCCAGGGGAAGCGATGAAATATCTGCCTAGTGGCTAGGTAACATTAAATGGAAAGATGCTAAGATGGAAAGAATCACATGTACATATGGACAAAGCCAGGAAACGCTCCACGTTAACAATTTCACCTTGTCAAAAGTAGATATCCTCCTCTCTAACTCACTCTCGGTATTTATGCCAGAAAAATATGATCCATAAAAAGAGTGTAAGTCCGAGAGGTTATGCAGATAACTCCGCCGAGGCTATGGACACTCATTGGCAATGAAGCAAGGTCTGTGATGTTGGGGTGGCTATGTTGGGGCTATGGACACTCCCAGGTAGTGGAGAAACACCCTAAGAAAATAATGATAACTAAATTCCCTCACACAAATGGATGCCCTACCCAACTATTTTCTAGAAAGGAAATGGATTGAGGTTAAAATGAAAGGGGGTGGAAAAGCTAAACCCCACAGGCAGATCCATATTTTGCTAACCTGGGAAATTGTGTACACATTGATAGAAAAGGATATGTTGAAAAGGAATAGAATAAAGCCAAATGGTTTCTCAATCAAATTGCAGAGGATAAGCACGAGGGAAGGAGCAGAGATTCTATTTTTGCCCAGAGAATCGCCATTTGTTCAGCACTCAACACACCCTAAAAGACTTTGCAAAACTTCTTTATTTTTGGGTACCATTTATCATTTTTGAATCAGAGTCAGTGTTGTGGGATGGATGGATTTATATGTTGTTATTGAGTATTTTTATCGGTTATTCTTGTTTGGATGAATTTATATGTTGTTATTTAGTCTTTTTAACATCATTGATACGTTTTTGGCATTGACGAGATCCAAGATACAAATAAAAAATACGGACAACCATAACAAATCGTCGATAGTTGATTGTCGATACATTTTTGACATTGACAAACTCCGAGGGATGAAATTGCGAAACCTTAACCGTCATAAATCATTGATCATCGATCGTCGATACATCGTAGGCATCCACAGGATAAGACGTTGTAGCCAGGGATGTATGTCTAAAGGAAAATCCCCAACGTCGAAAAGAAACGCTCCTCATGCCCCTCCTGCCTCATTTTCCCTATAACTTCTTGAAAATCATTCTCCTTTTGGTTGGTTGAGTCAATTTCCCATTACTAAATGACTTGGTTTTTCATCATTATCTTTCTTGATTGATTCTTTGCGCAAATTGTTTCTATTTTCTTGAAGGATAATTGCATGTCGTGATTTGGTTCAAAATACTTGTCATCATTTTTGCCATTGCTTGAGCATGCATAAGGTCCACCAAGTCTTTTGTGTGCATAGGATACATGTAGGACCACCAAGTCCTTTGTATGCACAATAAGCTTCCACATGAAAGACACAACAATTCGGAGCAGTCCATTTCGGGCTTACATTTCAAGCCAAACAGACATGTCAAATCTTCAACGATGGAGATCTAATAGTCGATGCAGATCAATGGCTCCCGTGCATGCAGAGTCTCAAACTCACACAAGGTTTAATCACAAAGTTACAAAAAATTCACTCTGTGACTTCGACGCCCAAACGTCCGAGCTCATCTTTGTTGAAAACTCTCGAATGTCGAACCTCCGCATCGCTTTGCTAGATCATCCATCCGAGAGATCTCCACACTTAGCATAAAAAACTCCTTAATGTAGAAACATCGGAGTCACATGGCATTCATTAGTTGAAACATGTGGTACTTATTTTAGACACCTTTGGTTACGTCATTTGCCCATTTTTGGGTGACACGTGTCACCCTTCTTTCTGTGACATATCAATGATATGACATCAGATTGCCACGTCAGATCCATGAGATCATCCATTCAGGAGGTTTTTACTTCGAGACAAGCGTAGATCACCAAAGTGTTGAAGAGCCAAAGTACCAAAGTGCCAAAGACACGTGGCATCCATCGGTCACCGAAATGTGGCACTCGTTTCAGGTCATTTGGGTTACGTCATCCACTATTTCAGGTGACATGTATCACTCTCTTTCATGCGAACACGTCAGCGACAATGACGTCACATGGACACGTCAGGTATGGGAGATCGCCACTATGGAAGATTTCAATTTAGATAAACACAAAAACCCTCGAACCCTGAAGAGTTGGAGTCCCAAACTCTTGAAATGTTTAATGGTTAAAATGTATTAATCTCAGATCAATTAGAAATAATCATGAATTAACAACTCTGGGAGATTTCCACTTCAGGAGATTCCAACCCAAAGAAAACAAAAATCGTTGAAGTGTCGAAGCACTGAAGATCTAGAGATGTGTGGCATCCATCAGTTGAGACACGTGGAAAACTTCTATCGTGACACATGGCACTTTCCTATCATGACATGTGGCACTCATTTTGAGCATATTTGGGTCCTTCATCTATACTATTTCAAGTCACACATGTCACCCTTATTTCTATGAGACGTCAGCGATATAACATCAGGCAACCACGTCACTCCAATATTTTATCACTCTGGGGAATTTCAACTCAAAACGAGGACAATTCTCTGAGCCCTCGAATTGCCGAAGTGTCGGAGCCCCGAACAACCGAAGTGGGTCCCGAACTGCCACATCACTTTGCAACACTGTAACTCCATAATATTCTCAAACTCAACATTCACAGCTTCTGAACTCCCAAATTTTCGAAGTTTCAAAACACCAAATGTTTAAGAATAAATCTTGGGTTAATTAGCAATAAGTGGTGGTTAATGACTTTGGGAGTTCGGGCCTCCGGGAGATATGAATATTCTGCGCTCCAAAGACCCCGAATGTCGGATTTCCGAAGTGGCTCACCCATATTTATGGCATGTTTTGAAATGTTTAAAAAGGGGTGCCAAACTAGAATTGGGGAAACTACACGTCCAGACGACAGAAAGAATATCAGAGACTCCATAAAATGCCAGATGACTTTCTTCTTTCCTCCATGGGATAAGTGGGGGAAAAACACTCCCAACATATAGTTATCTCTTAGTGGCCTCCAACAACGCGTTGCATGCCAATGATCAATACAAAATGAAATTCTTCCACTCCCAGTCATTTCTTGCCAAATATTGGTTCACCCTAGCATGTGCATCAATCTAGCTTTAGTGCCAGTAGCAGTTTTTAATTGTTCAATTGCAAAACTCTTTTAAATTCAGACATAATAAGTGGTCTTTTTTTATAAGAACCACACCTTTTTGTTAATTCAAGTTCAGAGTATTCATTAACAGACTCCAACAATGTGTTTTAGTTAAGTTAATAAGTTGTTTTACAGTCGATGTATAGAGCTAAGCCTCAGTTCCAAATTAGTCGAGGGCCTCCACATCTGTGATAAATCGACATATTTTGTATGTTAGTAGGGGTCGATGTTTTTGGAGAGAAAGATTTTTTTCTGAAATTTTGTAAGAGAACTATTTATGTGCAAGATATTTTAATTAAGAAGTTCTTTTTAAAGCCAAAGACACTTCTTTCATCTAAGGTGTGAATGTGATTGGACCAAGGGCGATTATCTCCATTGATAGATTCAATATTTGTTGTTTTATTGAGTAAGAGTTATTGTATCTGCTATTTAAAGTTATCTTATGATGTTGTAACAGTTCTTTTATTCTAGTTGATGAATATAAATCGATTGTGTTAACTTGTGATTGATAATAGAGCATTAAAAATTAATTTTCTTGCACTAACTTCTTGTCACGTGTATATCTTTTTTCTGTGAATGTTATCTCAGACAATGTTGAATGTCTACTAATCAAAATGGTATTAATGATAGTTTGAAGTAGTTTAGATCTTCTTCGTCTGCATGCTATGGTATAAAGGTTATTCTACAACCCAACTTCCCCCCAACACATAGTTAGCTTCCCTCTGTCATCTAGTTTAAATCTCTATCTTTATTTTGTTTTAAACGTTAGAAAAGAACCAAAAAGAGAACTATATAGCCTGAGGAAAGGCTTAACAGAAAATATATATCTGCCAATCATGATTAAATCCCATTGATAATTCCATCCTGATTGTGAATATGGAGAACCTTACCACTCATCAAACACTTATGAGTCTAATTGGACCTCTTAGGTGGGTTTGGTTCCTGCTATTGAGTTAATGGGATCTCAGACACCTCAACACAATGGAAGGTGACTTTTCTTCCTTGGTCTCTTGGACAACTACTTGTAGCTTTGTCAATGCTTCTTCTTTGTCAACTCTAGTTGCAACTAAGCCATCATCTGAGTCATCATGTCCTGTTGTTATCTATCCATCTAGATGACTTTATCTCCCAACTGCACAAGATACACTTTTATCTGGTCGCAATATACCATGATAATTGTAAGGGAGTCTTGGCATTCATCGAATCACTTCTTTAGCAATGTAATTAATTTGGAAGAAGTCTCAAGTTTGTTTACGATATCTACCATTCTCTAATCAAACATCTAGACTTTCTTCTTCAAATGCTTATTCTCTTTTTGAAGCTGCACATTTATGGCTTGCAGGTATTCCAACCTTTCTCTTTTTTATTTACCCATGCTAGGTTTGTGTTCTCTTCAAATTTCTAACAACTATTTCGTGATCAAGGATCCGACTTCTTTGATACCTTATGATCCATAAACGAGGGACTTATAGCCCACTTGCTTCACTAACATGGATCGTCTACGGAATTAAACTTTGGTATCTGTTCTTAGTTCGACGTTGAGTTCCCTACCTTCATAATTGATTCCAAGATCTCTATTCTTGTTGCAATTCTAAGTGCAAAATTACTCTTCAAGATTATAGGTATGGTATGCTCTCTGGTGTAACCTACACATATCAACAAACTAATAACATAATAATAATCAGGCCAATAAAAACCAAGACTCTACAAATACTCTATCACCAAAAAATCTTCCTTTAGTGTAACTCCTATGCATATTGATATCCAACTAAATTAGATCTCTCAATATTATTGAAGCTGAGACACCATCATGGTTCAACATGCATGTTTAGTTCTACTTGTAGTGCTCTAGTTCCAGGCCAATGTTAATACAAGAAGAAGCTATTACATATGGTTCATGAACCCAATACCAAGCTTCTCATCAATCAATTGGAAGAATAATTATGGTTACCCTCATCTTATTAGAATGACAGTACTCTTTCAAAGATAGTACTATCCAACATAGAGTTGAGTTCTTGCCAATTTAATGTCAAATTGGGTTTACTTGTAATCTGTGAAATTTAAAGCTTACTGATTAAAAGGACAAGTCCCAATTCAAGCCTTCCTATGGTTATACTCAAATATAATTCAACATGGATACCTTTCAATAAGACATACATGTTATACTCTCTCACACACACACACACACACACACACACACACACACACACACACACACACACACAGATATATACACACACACATAGATATATTTTAATTTTTTTCTTGAGAAAAAATCGTAATTCTATTAATCCATGGAGAACCAAATTACATTTTGCAGGTGTTGAAAGAACATGCCCAATACTTGGGAAAACTGTGAGAAGTGATAGTAGCCAGAATTGGCCAAAAGAAAAAAACCATAAAAGATGAACAAAATATGGAGCTGGGGAATAAACCCAAAAAGGAGGCAGAAAAGCCAAGAGGCCTCAAGAATTCCTATGAAAATGTACTCCCCAAAGATAACACCATAAATAACCCCATATATCAAACGAATCAGAATAGATAGGAATGGAACCCTCGAAAAGTACCAGCAGACCACGACACCAACGGAGACCCTTCCAAAAAGAAAACTGACATAGAACCAAGGAGTTGCACGCCCACACGAAGGACCTCAAAGTGTTGTTCAGAGCAGCAACACCGCACACCCAATACTAGACCTCAAATATCTGGCCTCACCCTCATACTGATAATATAAATAGAAATCCACGGGCCCCAACCCAAAGAAACTTCGATCCTATCATACTGCAAAATTTGAACAAACTGGAGCCACCAGTGAATGGAGCCACCACCATCAATATAGATCGAGCCCTAACCTCACAAGGAGAAAGGACCGGCCACCATCCAACCCAAATACCAGGATGGAGAAAAGAAACAAGGTCCAAGCCAAAAGCAAGCTGCCAACACCCATCCACATAGGAGAAACCAGACTGCAACTCGCCAGATCCAGATCCACACCTAGATCTAGCCTCCACAGATCTATCAAGCAAAGAGGGTGTGTGATCGATGAATAGAAACATCCCCAGCTACCCAAGAGGAAGGGATCGACTGCCATCCGAGTCCACAACGAGACAAAGAGAAACCAACACCACCAGAAGATAACCCGCCGTGAGGGGAAGCTGGAGAGTCCATCCGAGAGAGAGCAACATCGCAGGGCAGTCCACTGTTGGAATACAAACTTCCTTGTGAGGAGCCAGGAGATTCCAGATAAGGGTATGCAATAGAAGAAGGATGGAGACCATGACGAAAGAGGATAGAGAGTAGGAGACTG
Organism: Picea engelmannii; assembly: GCA_009831015.1. Classification (NCBI taxonomy): domain Eukaryota; kingdom Viridiplantae; phylum Streptophyta; class Pinopsida; order Pinales; family Pinaceae; genus Picea; species Picea engelmannii. The sequence continues at coordinate 96,592 of ML811400.1, read as the reverse complement.
CGATAGGTTGATAAGACCTACCAAAAGAGAGTTACGCAGAGTGAGTGCCCGCGGATAGGGTTTCCCCCAGTCGCAGAGCATCCACGTCAATAGTGTCTATATGTATTTTAGTTATCATATATATATATATAAATAACCATTTATGAAATGGTGACTCCTTAAATAAATGAGCAAGGTATGGCACTTAACATGGGAGGGATATTTATTAATTAAATATATGTTGAGTCAGCTTTGTGAGGGAAAGGAGTAAGAAGAAATCATAATGCCCAACACATTTATCCAACACTTACCCAAATCACATGCTTAGTGAGTAATCGAGTGTCCTCAAGGATGAAAGAAATCCCCCCTAGGCATGTATAGAATCATACAACCTGAAGGAATAGAATACAATCCAATTCCACACTACATACAACCTGCATGTGGAATCAATGGATATCCAAAGACTGCATATGACCTCTCAAGGGTGAACATATCTATGTGCAACATTCCCTGGACTGTGAACGCATCGTATGGTCATGGATTTAATAGTTACAAGGCTTCAACAATCACTAGGCTTGACAAACAAAATTACAAACTCAACTATTAGTTCACAATGCCTATCTCTTGACAACCTTTGATATCAAATCTCAGATCTAGATGAATAGTGGTTACAAAGTTGTTGGCATTCTTCAATTGCTCACGGGGATTGAAATTTTGAGTAAATTCAACATAACTAAAATTGGCAATTCTCCCTTAGCACCATTGACACACTCATAACATCATATTAACTGTAAATAATAACAAAATATAAATCACATATAAGAGAATTATTACTACAAATAAAATCAATCACATAATGGACATAAATATTTCACACAACAAACTAAATTATAATGTACACAATGTTTTCCCTAGAAACCCAAGTGGGAAAACTAGCTTCGAGTGGTTGCTCAATTTCCATTTGGACAATATCTAGATAAAATGCAATTCATGGCTCTATGACCATTCACAAATTCATGCAACTCCTCCTTTTCATCCTCTTGTCCCGACCAAAATCCCTTTGAGAGTGAAAGTACAAGAAGAAACAGGGAGAGATGGGGTGATGGGAAGGCCAATAGGCTTGACCTTTCATTGCACGTTCCTCAATGTTTTCTCTCCTATTTTCATTTTCTATTTTCTTAATTCTTGTTTTTTGTCTCTCTTGTCTCATTTACTTTTACATTTGGATTGTTTTAATAGTTTATTTAACCTTCATTGATTTCCAAATCACATTTGTAGATACTCAGTCTTACAACCATTCACTTGTTTAGATCCATTTTGAATCAACCAAGTATCACCAAATTGTCCGCAAATGGCATGAGAATTGACTTTGTTCTCCTTATGAATTCCTACCCAAGAATCAATTCAAAGCCATCCATCTGTAATATTGTAAACTTTGCATAGCCCTTCCATTTGTCAAACTATATGTGAACTACAATTGAAACCCTAGATGCTACCTTATCCTTAGAATTGATTTCCTTGACTGAAGCACACCACGATCTAACTCTAGGTTAACTTTCCAACTCCTTCTTCAAGAAGTTATGAGAGGCAATGCCATCCATCAATGCATGTACCATCCTTCCATTATGATCAGATCTACATAACAAATTTGATTTAGATTATGGCCTTGGTTGCCAACCAAGGCACCTATCTGCTATAAAGGTCCTCCAAGAATCACTTCTTCCTTCCATCTACCATAGAAGCCTTCCATGCACAAATTGTTAAAGGAAATGAACTACAACAAGAAGAAGCACGAGTTTTTCCTCTATCCAAAGTGGCCTTCCAATGAGTACCATACAATTCCATCTTCAAAAGGTCTATGCAAGAACGCCTATGCACAACTGCACTTAATCCAAGACACTATGAAGTGTGTCCTCTATGATTGTTGTGTACATCTTAAATTGGATGAAATGCACTCTAAGGCATGGTGGCTTACAAAAACAAGTAAGTATCATCCTCTATCTTCCTCCGGTCTCCAAAAATCGTTGGCATTATTCTAAACAATTGTTGAAAGAAGGTTTGTTCCAAAACTTGTTCTATTAGATGCTACCTCAATGAGCACCCAAGCCTCCCAAGCAAATTCCTTGTTGAAAGATGATCACAAATTTGTTTCAAACTGGTCAGACCACCCTACCAACCTTATAATTCCTTCAGAAACATGGTGAAGAGTGTCCAACAAGTTTCTCAAACCAACTTCTTGGAGAAGTTGTGATTTGATACCACTTGTCATGGACCTAAGAGTCTTGCAATTTTTTTTTTCATCATCTCTAGTTATGCGACACTACCTTGCCTCAACCAAAATGGCTTGACTAAATTGTGCTTACTACAACCAAACTATGCCTCTTCACTTAAGAATTTCCCATAACTTCACCTTAAACTACAATATGTTAGATGCATAACTAAGTCCAACACAAACAAGTTCACCAAACAATATGCACACTTCTAATTGCAGGCTTAAAACATCCCAACAATACTTATACTTAGACAATATTTCAATACTTATCCAACACAAAGCAAAGCAAGGAACATAACTTTCATCCAAGTAAAGAAACCACAATACACAAGTATAGCTGGAACCCAATGTAGATGCCTTAACTTTTTTTATATGGATAATGTTACAATGTACAATAAAGGAGCATGGTCCAACTACCTACGACTCATTTACAAACTACAATTATGCAGTGAAGAAATACCTATAAGAGCTTATAATCCTAGTACGTCTCATCTTCTTCTTCTTCTTCTCATTCAACTAGTACAATTTTCCCTAATGTGCCAACCCTAAACTTGGCACCAACCACATAGCTCTTTTACACTTGTGTGAATGACCAATGCCTCTTCTATTTTTTCTTAGCACCTTTGAGGCACTCTCCTTTTATATGATAATTTCCTTGCACTTGCAAGCCCCTTCAGTCTATGGTGGACCCAAGTATCATCTATCGACTTTTCTTCCTTCAGTGTTTTGTCCACTAATAAATCAATGTCCAACAAGTGTGAACAACATGTGTTCCCAACTGGGCCTAGTATGCTTGGAAGTGAACCCAAGTGTGCTCGAAAGTAACTCCAATTACTAAAGGACCTACAACCCCTTGGGTTTGCACATCCAAATTGCACATCGAGGGTGCCCCAAATCATATAAAGGAAACATGGAAAAATTCACTGCTCCACCCATCGATTGGGAAGACAATGTTTGGGATCGCAACCTTATGTGGCAACCCTCTGCAACCACCTAGGCAGTGTGCCTACTACCATCTGCAGGTGAAGGACATACAAGTGGAAACTTAAAAATTTTAAGGCCTTCTAAAAGGGAATAAAAAACTTAGAAATATTAAAGACATCCAATATAATATAATAAAAAATATGAACATGTTGTTTTGGGAATCTCCTAACAATATGAGAGGAATTAATGTAATATAATTTTGGTTTAATAAGAAAAGATTTAATATAATCTAAAAAACTACATGAAGAAAGAATTCAAGATGAATTAACTCACTTATAAAATGAGTTTTATTACACCTATCTTGATATATAACATCATAATAAAAGGGTATAAGGTGTAGGGGGATCATTCTATATTTTTAAGGAAATCAAGAAATAAGTTTTGTATGGGGAATAAATGAGGCCACCGATAATCAAGTAGAGGCTTTGGAATTGTTACAAGGTTTATATGTTCTTTAAAATAGATGGATTAAGCTATAAATGTGTTGAACCCACACATAATATATCTAGCTAGCAAATGACATACACAATTTGCAGAGAAAATATGGGAAACGAGCAGCAAGAGAGAAAGAATGGAAGAATTCTCATTAACCAAATGAATGAATGATAATTTACACATGATATACTTTGTATAACTCAACTAATGTGCACTGGGGGAGAATCCAATGCACCATAGTGGTGGCCTAGAATGATCTGGACACACACCAACAGTTACGGGATTAAACTGCCACCTAGTCTAATCTCTCAGGCAGTTACAAGAGTGAACTGCCACATAGTTCGAGTTAACTAGTCTATCAGTCTTCAATTAGCTGAATATAACAAAGTGAAGTGAGGAGGATATTAGGGAATCAAGGATGATGATGATCCCAAGGACAATGCGCATTAGCTGGTGATGATCCCAATGTTGCATGGTGATAATCCCAATGTGGCATCTAGACTCCACTCAATTGATCAAACTGAAGTGTGAACTGAAGAGGATATTCTCATAGAGTAATATTCTTCTTAAACTATAGGAGACTAAATAATGACTAATAAACATAGGGAAAACCTTAGGAAAAAGAAATCCTAGGTGTGTGTGAAGTATCTTCAACACCCCCCCGAAACATCACTATGGTGAAAATGAAGAATGGGTACCGACAACGAGGCCATGTTAGGTACCCAAATAAAAAATATACATTGAAATAAATGAGGAAAGAGGGAAAACCTCATGGGAACCCCCCCTTCTCAAAGTACAATCTATGTAAAAAGAAGTGACAGTTGCTAGGCTATTGTGTCCTTCACTCCAAGACGACTGCGCAGAGAATGGAACTTCTACTCAGTGAAGGTCTTGGTGAAGATGCCTGCAGTTTGTTCTACTAAAGGAAAAAACTATAGGTCAATGATCCCCTCATGTACTAAGTCCTGGATGTAGTGCATGTCGATCTCGATGTGCTTCGTCCATTGCATTTGAAATGGATCTCTGCAGAAATTCAGAGTGCTATGGTTTTCACACCATATGACAATCGACCGATGAAACTAAATTCCCAACTCAGTGAGAAATTCTTGTAGCCACATAGCCTAAATGGTTATGTTAACTACCCCTCTATACTTTGCCTCAACTAAAGATAGAGAAATAACAACCTGCTTCTTGCTCGACCAACAGATAGGCCCAGAACCAAGACTGAGAGAGTAACCAGATGTGGACTTGAGATCAATGCTATCACCAATCGAGTCATAATCAGTGAACCCGATGAGGTCCAATGTATATTCTACTGCATAATGAATCCCAAAGGATATGGTTCCCTATACGTATCGAAGGATAAACTTTGCAGCCTTCCAATGTAGCTCATGTGGCTCCCGCATGAACCTGGAGACTGCTCCAACTACATAGGACAGGTCTGGTCTGGAGTGTGTGATATACAAAAATATCCCCACTAGATGTATGTATAGTGTGTTGTCAACAAGTGGAGTGTCCCAGCCATCCTCAAGTCTGACTCCTAATAGGAAAGGAGTCAGGGAAGACCTGCAGTCTGTCATGTGAAATATCTCAAGGAGATCTCGTGCATACTTGGCCTGAGACAATTTGATGGATGATGCGTCCTGAATGATCTCGAGTCCAAGGAAGAAATGTAGCAGACCCATGTTTGTCATCAAGAACCTATCATGCAGAATCCTATTGATTGCATCAATCGCTGAAGTCGAGCAATTGATGATCAACAAATCATCAACATACAGAACTAGGAGTAGAAGTGAATCAACCGTCCTAAGCATGTAAACATTTGGGTCTGACTTAAAATGTACAAAGTTTTGTGACAATAGGTAGGAGTCCATATTGGCATACCATGCCCTCGAGGCCTGCTTGAGGCCATAAAGAGACTTCTTCAGTTGACATACCAAATATGAATACTACATAAATCCTTGGGGCTACTCCATATAGATCTCCTCAGAGAGATCTCCATGAAGAAATGCATTCTTCATGTCCATCTTATGGACTTCCCATCCTTTGGCTGTCGCAATGGCAAGGGACAAACATATGGAATCCATCTTTGCTACTGGAGCGAAGGTCTCATCATAGTCAATTCCATGCACCTGCTGAAATCCTTTGGCGACTAGCCTGGATTTGTATCTGCTAACCTGTCCATCCGCTGCACTCTTGGTTCTGTAGACCCATCTGCACCTGACAAGTTTCCTTCCTAAAGGAAGGGGAACCATATCCCAAGTCTGGTTCTTGAGGAGGGAGTTGTAATCCTCCTCCATGGCGGATTCCCAAGATGGATTTCCAACAGCCTCGCCATAGGATTGTGGATCTGAAGACTAAACCAAGAAAATATGTTTGGGTGGCATCATTTCAGTTGAAGTGAGTGCAAGAGGAGGCTCCTTAAAATCAATTCGAGTCCTCCTAGTATCAGTTGGATCCTTAACAAGATCCCCTGCATCCTGAAGAGTAGTCTTAGCCGACTTGGGCCTTGGCTCTGGCTCTGCAACTACTTCTGCATGCATTGTCTCTACATCTGACTGCACTAACTCAGTATATCAATCATTTGAATCCTTTGAATAAGAACTCTCATCTGAATAAGAGTCAACATGTGCATGCTCATCATCTCTGACAGGTGGAAGAACAAAAGTGTCTGCATGCGGGTGTTGAGGTACATGCGAGACACTTTCCTCGAATTGGACACTTCGCTCAATGATGATATGGTCTGAGGAAATATCAATGAGTTTGTATCCCTTCACACCGTCGGGGTATCCAACAAAGATATACTCTGTGCTTTGTGGATCAAGTGCCTTCCTCTTCTTAGAGGGAATCTTGGTCCATGCACGTGAACTGAAAATAAGGAAGTGGGTCACTTCCAGTTTGAGGCTGCTCCAAGCCTCGTAGGGGGTCTTATCCTTGACAGATATATGGGGAGATGTCTTTTGGATGTAGTTTGCACAATTAAGTGCTTCATCCCATAATATCTATGGAAGTGACTTTGCATGTAGCATGCAAGATGCCATCTCTTTTAGAGATCTATTTTTTTGCTCAACAAATCTGTTTTGTTGTGGAGTATAGGGAATCGTGTGCTGCAACTGAATCCCGACCTCATGAGAAATATTATGTATCTCATGGTTGACATACTCTCCCCCGTTATCTTTTCGAAGGACTTTGATTTTATTTCCTGACCGTGTCTCAACAAGGGCTTTGAAATCTTTGAGGTGTTGAAAGACCTTTGATTTTTGTCTGAGAAATAAAATCCATGTGAAGCATGAGAAATCATCAACAAAAATGAGCACGTACCTTGATTTACTGATTGATGGATGTGGAAAAGGGCCCATGAGGTCACTATGGATCATATCTAAAGGAAATGAAGCCTTCTAAGTCTTTCCTTTGTCAAATTTATCTTAAGGGTGTTTTCCAAGAACACATCCCTCACAAATTCCTTTGGAGAAGTGGATGACAGGTAGACCATCAACCATTCCTTGCTTGCTAAGTTGTTGCATATATCTAAAATTTAAATGCTCAAACCTTTCGTGCCATATCCTACTACTTTCATCAACATGGGTAAGGAGTAATGAAAAATCTGGTTCAATAAATTCAGAAAATGTGTAGAGTCTAGATTGTTGATTTACCTCACTCGTAGCAACCTTGGAATTGGTTGGAATTTCTTATATATCCACTACATCAGGTGTGAATATGAATTTCTTTCCAGTTCAAGAGTTTTTCATCTGATACACAGAGATAAGATTGAAGGAAAGTATGGGAATGTGTAGCACATTCTTGAAGCTTCTGTTTGTGAGTTCAATTCTTCCTTTGCCGGTGAACTCGACTAGAGAGTTGTCCCCCATCATAATCATAGGACCTTTGCATGCATCCAATGAAGAATATATATTTTTTGTAGTTTCCATGTGGTGTGATGCCCTTGAATCTATGATCCAAGCATCATGAGAGGAGTTGATGGCAATCAAAGCATGTCTAGAGTTGTCTTTCTTGGGATTCTAATCTTATGAATTATTCTTCTTGACACCCTCAGGGATGCGATCTCCAAGGTTGTTTTGCTGAATTATTTGGGCCATTTGATCTATCTGTTTCTGCATACATGCAGATTCTGAATGGAATCCTTTATGGCAGTAAGTGCATTTCTCCCCTTTTCTTTGCTTTACACCTTTGGATCTTGAGGCATCGTTGAAGGGTTTTGAGTACCCTTCCTTCTTTGGATTTGCATGTGGTTTCCTTTTGTCTTTGTCTTTATATTTCTGATATTGATGACCGCTACTATCTTGCACAGTAAGTGCATGCGCCTTTGGGCCTTTGATTTTTCCCATATTAATGAGCTTGTTCTGCTCTCATGTCAGAGACTCAATAAAGGCCTCAAGAGAGGGCATCATCCAGGTGTCTTTAGAGGTAATCCCGACTGAATGAAATGTAGATACAAACACTGAGTAATCCGTACCAAGTTTGGAGAGAATGGTAAGAACCATTTGTTTCTCCTCAGATTTATCAACCCTACAAGCCTTGAGTTGCGACAACAAATCCTTATGTTTGGTAAATAAATATTGGAGATTCTCGAAGGTTTTTGGATCCAAAGTGAGTGATTCCACCTCGAGCATGCATCCCCTCATCTCATTCTATTTTCCAAAAATCCCTTCCATGGTGGTCCAGGCTTCATTGGGGGTTTTACAGGAGGATATGTGAAAGAGGAGTCCAGGAGAAATGAGACTGCAAATTGTTCCAAACGATTCATTCATTCGACTTAGATACATGGATTTTTCTATGGTTGATGTTGGTTCTATCTCTGTGTTCATGGTTAACCTGTATAATAATCTGCCTCAAAGATGCATTATCATCTTCTCCTTCCATGCAAGGAAATTGTATGGTGTAAGAATAAATTATTTTGGAAATTCCACAAAAATAATTTTGTGTAAGAATGAACTTCGGTACCTACAAAAATAATTTTGTGTGTGTTTTCCCTAGCAGTTTGTCGGATTTGATACCATGTAAATGTGTTGCACCTACATAGAAAATATCTAGCTAGCAAATGACATACATAGTTTGTAGAGAAAATATGAGAAAAGAGAAGCATGTGAGAAAGAATGGAAGAATTCCCATTAACCAAATGAATGAATGATAATTTACACTATATATAATATGTATAACTCAAATAATGTGCACTGGGTGAGAATCCAATGCACCATAGTGGTGGTCTAGAGTGACCTGCACACACACTAGTAGTTACAGGAGAAAATTGCCACCTAGTCTAATCTCTCAGGCAATTATGGGAGTGAACTACCACCTAGTTTGAGTTAACTAATATCTTGGTCTTTAGTTAACTAACTGAAACAAAGTGAAGTGAGGAGGAGACCAGGGAATAACGAGTAATGTGCTAGTATAGTGATGATACCAAGGACAATGTGCATTAGCTAGTGATGATCCCAATGTTGCATGGGGATAATCCCAATGTGGAATCTAGACTCCACTCAACTGATTAAACTGAAGTGTGAACTGAAGAGAATATTCTCCTAGAGGAATATTCTCCCTAAACTATAGGATATTTAATAATGACTAATAAACATAGGGAAAACCTTAGGAAAAAGAAATCTTAGGTGTGTGTGAAGTATCTCCAACATAAGAAACTCACAACGGTGGGAGATTCTATAGTGACAATTTGACATATGCGTTATCAAAAGATACCTCTTGATATTCATTTAGGAAGGCTCATCATAAGAGCTCAAATACTAGCGAAGAGCTATGAAACCGTTGAGTTCTTCAAAGTTTTGAGATCCTATAATGCCTTAGAAAATATGAAAGCAAATGATGTTATTCATAATGAAGTGGGAAGGGTACGTTTAAATAGGGAGGAACCAACTCCATCCCATCTCCCACCTTGGATATTGGTGGCCATCCACCTCTTCCACTGATTCAACATGGTTCTCTATCTTGGTAGTTTTTCCAAATGCATTTTTTCTGGTCCTAAGCTTCCAGGGTTGTTTTGAGGCCATGAACAATAATTTTTTGCCATTTGGGGGCTTGAGGTGGCCATGGACTTCCCAAGCCTACCAACAACTGTACTTCTAAGTTATATCTTTCCAATAAGATATTATGCAACCCAAAGGGAGATTTTATGCAAAATTTGTACCCTCGAGAAGTTGACGTATCAACTAGCCACCTCATGGCCCACAATCCTTTTAGCACTTCATCTCCTAGAATTAGGGTTTTGGATCTTTAGGGTGTTATCACTGAAAAATTGCTCATATAAATACAAAAAATGGATGAAGAAACAACCATCACAGACACAACATACTTACAACATTTACATAACCCATTTTAGCAAGATGATCAAAACTATATAAAAACCCTTGATTTTTTGCGCACTTCCAGCAAAGCTAGCGCGCGCACATTTGCATGGGATAAAACAAATCTAAATGAACACAGTGCACACCCCACGTGAATGTCCCTGAAGAAACCCACATTGATGTAGAAACGACACATTTATGAATTTGGTTGGGCCTCAACCACTTCCAGACTGAAGTGAGTCAAGACAAGACCCCAAGATCGACCCAAAATCTTTCCTTGGGATGACTGAAAGGATGGGATGTACCTCTAAAGGTATCCCATTCAAACTTGGAACAAGTTATGAAATACCTTGCTATGGTCCTATAAATAGATGGTCATTTTATGCTAAAAGAGAAGAATTTCATTGTATTGTTATGCTGCCCAATTACTCTTGGAGAAACCATTTGTTCTCTTGAGAATAGTTTGAGCAAGCATTGCATTGGGAAGGCATTCCACCTCTTGGAAATGTTTTTCGTAGAATTCTTCACCATTTCCAGTTCAAGATAGGAGAGTAAAAGATCTACTTTGTGGGATTCAAGAGCCCTCCCTATGAGGAATAGAGGATTCATAAATCCCACATTTCTCCTATTGGTGTTCTCAATTTCAAAGACCATTCTCTGTTGGGTAACCATTATTTGTGTCAAATTTCATGCATCCTTTGCTTATATTAGCTTAGTTTAGTCTTCTTTGTTTGTCATTCCTTTCTTGTTCTATTTTCATGATTTATTACTTGTGGGTTCACTAACATACTATTCATTCTTTTGTGTTGCTTTGCTGGCCTATCAAGGCAACCAAAGGGGTCTCTTTTTGCTCACTCTAGTGACCAAAATCCCTACACATATTGGTGACCATACTAGGGATTGGAATCCAAATTACTCCTCAAGTAAGCTATTAGAGTTGTTATTATCACTCCATTTTGTTTGTAGGAACCAAAACCAACCTTTCCATATCCTCAAACATTGGAATTTAATATCTGATTGAGAGAACCAATTCAAAATTCGTGTCCCACCATTTTTTAGTGTGTGTGCAGGTACAAGTCCAACATACGTGTGCATCATGCAATTCTATGCATTGTCTACACTCACAGACTGTGTGCACTGCGCACAGTGCACAGTGCACATTGTGGGACTATCTCAACACATAGCCACGCGAAAGCCTTATTTTTCACTTATTGTAAGCTTGTTGAGCCCATTTTCACCAAGTAGCTTAGATTTATTTTATGCACTTTGTAAAAGCCACAAAAAGCAGGCTTGGGATTCATTCTTGCATATATACTTAGTCACACATAGACATCCAGGGGGATTACAAAGAACCATAACATATTTTATTTCCTTGGTTGCCACGTGGATGGCTTAAGTGTATCATTTGAATTCCAAACATTGAAATCTTTCCTTTTACAAAACATCACATTAAAATCTGGACTAGAAGACTATTTGGACAAACTCAGAGTATGCTCTTTCCTCTCACCCTTGTGTGACCTTGGAAATCAGAAAAAAGAGATTGCTTGAAGAAACCTTCATCTCCCTTCAAAATCAATCATTTTAGGAGAGGCTAATGCCTCTTAGTTTGGTTGTTGAAACATAATCTAAAAGATTTGTAATGGACCATACATGCCCAAATGTGCACAATCTTAGGATAGTTTCAAATTTTTAGAGTAAACCACCTCGGAAGTTTGAGGATTTGTAAGGGCCCATACATTCCCACACGTCTACAATCTAGGGATAGTTTCAAAGCATTCTTATATTAAGATAACATTCTAGGAATATTAAAATCTCAAAAGTAAGGACCCACATATCCACCATGCTAGTTACCTAGGGATTTTCAATTTTTGCAAGGGTTGTTTGTGAAATTTAGTAAGTTAGAGATAAATAGGATTTTTAAAGGACCAATCAATGTCCACATGTTAAAATTCAAAACACTAACTTATTGAAAAAAATATTCACTCACCATCACTTCTTGCACACAACATCACCACATATTCAAAATATTTTTACTAGATACTTGAAACTGTAGTGTGCTCTTCTCTCCGTGCCCATAAGAGATATAGGAGGATCAGAAGGGATTATTTTGTTTATTGTAAATATTTTGATCACACCACCCTTAAACAATGAGGTTTGCCCATGACCCCAACCTCAGAGCCCACTTTCACATCCTAAAAGCAACTATAAACAAACACATTTTTAACCTCCAAAGGAGGAACACAAAAGAAAATTGTAGTCTTAGTTACGATTTTGGGGATAGGTATCCAAATAACTCCCCATTATCCTTTTCTCATCGAAACTTAGAAAGTTACGAAATAGGGTACCAAAATCCTCCCAATCAAGCATTCCTACACCATAAGGCATAGAGGCACCCGTGAAGGGTCAAAGGCCAAGGTCCAATTGTTTTGTGCATGCCTCCTTGGGTCACCCAACCCTTGGAAAGCATCCATCTCGTGACCCATTTCTAAGGCCAAAAATATGAATGTTGTGCTTGATCGAGATAACTTAGTGACCAAACCTAGGTTTTATCTACCCAAGTGGCGATTGTGGGCTGCAATCGCACCTTAATCAAATTTTGAATGGTTGTTCAGAAATATTGCCAATCCTTTTAGGATATGCCGCTTTCACCCCTCATTATAATTGATTATTCATACCTTCACTAGATCCTCTTCTGGTGGATTTATGCCCCACTGTTGAGTGCTTTTGGAAGTCCTAGTGCTTTTTAAGAGGAAGGACGATAGGTCAATTATGACACATGCATTTTATTTTATCCCCCCACACAGATAAAACCATCAACCACCTTACATTGTTACTTTATTTATGTATGATTGCCACCATTTGATTACATATAGTTTTAAAATACATTGTTGAGATAGGTTGAAAATCACTTGTTCCTTTATTTTTATTCTCACTACCACTTGCACACATTCACATATAGGGAACCACAACATCCCCGTCGGTCTCGACATTTGAGAAACCTCCCCCCAATTTTTGGAGGTGTCCCCAATTTGGTTGACACATGAGCACAACCATCACGCACACTAGTAACTGCCATAGTTCTAGGATCATCTTTGCTTGGTAGCAATACCCAAAACAACTCACCTACTAATCCTCCACCATAAGGAGGCGGAGCCCAACCTTCTTCATAAGGTACAAGATCCCAACCTTCCCCACAAGGGACCGCTTCTTCCCTTCCACACACCATGGCCAGCACCACCCCCTCCATGCCATATTTGGCATCACTCAATATCCCAAATTTAACCAAATTGATGAATGATCCCATATTACACGACCCCACATGGCTGAATATGCCCACCAAGCTACCTTCCGATATCTCCATGTTCGAAGGAAAACCTGACGAAGACCCAACTAACCACATTATATCTTTTCATTTATGTTGTTCTTCAAATAACATTGTGGAATACTTCATTTGTTTAAGGTTATTTCAACGAACTCTCACCGGTATGTCTACCAAATGGTATGTGGATGAGAAATCAGGGTCTCATACGATCTTTGAATCCTTATCCAAATCCTTCCTATCATTATTTCAATTACATGTACATCATGACACCAGTTTGGAAATTCTTTCTGAATTCAAACAAACCATCGATGTCCATATCATTGACCATATTCACGAATGGCGTCGACGAATACGTATTTGTAAGGCTGATACTACACCTCAACAATGACTAGATTGGTTCCTCAAATATCTAGTCCCCATTATAACCAAAGATGTGGCCACTAATTTCCCTCAAACTGAAGATGAAGCCATCACAGAGGGTCAATAGTTTGATCTGATTTATTCCAAATTGGGGTACCTCTACTTTGTTCTCCTAGATGCTCCTCATCCTTTACCTTTAGGTCAAGACAAACCTGGAACATCGCATGTTGTCGATGGGTTGATTGGGTCCATAGCCCATATTATTCCACACACTCAATCAATACCCACGTTTAGGGCTCCTCAATATCAAAAACCATATGGGGAAAACCCATACTATCCTCCCCCACCAACATTAATGAAACCTCCTCCTCCCATAGGATCACATGTACTTACACCCCCTACCAACTCAACGCAAGTACCACACCAATCCCACCACCAACCACATCATACAACACCATACATGGAGGAGGAACCTCCACCTCATATAATCAATATGGATCTCCCCCGCAAAGTAACACCCACTACCTCTTCTCGGGTCCCCCTTAACCCACCATCCCACCACATGGGCAACAACAAGCAGAGGTAAATTTTATCCAACCCTCTCCTATTCAACAAGTTCAAGAATTTGAACAATTGAATACAACCAAACCTCCTCATCAACCTAACAACAATTGAAGAAAGGGAAATAATAAAAACCAAGTCCAAGGGGGAAACCCCCAACAGCCAAACCCCTTAGCCGGGGGAAACCAAAATTAGGCTAACCAAAACCCGTAGGGGGGAAATAACAATGGCCAACTATGACAAGGGAGAAAAAAAAATCTTCCCACCAATTTACCTTATTCATTATGTGGCGAATACGTCCATTGCACTCATCATTGCCGCCAAATCATTAATTACAAATGGATGAAGGAAGCCATGAACCCACCATGACCTCCTACCCCTCAAGGGCCACAACAGGTACCTACCAATTACATGCCTCTCCCACCACCCACGGTCTTAAAAAACTCGATCCCTCACCAAGGTGTCATTAACATGCAAACATATACTACCCCTCACCCATAGTATATGGGACCATTTCCTCAACCTAGCCAACCACAACCTAATAATTCAACAAACTGCAATATCCTTCTCACCACTGAAGAGGAACCACTCGTAACTGTCAATACAACATGCCTCTTGAACCTTCCCCAACTACATATAAATCCCCCCAATTTCCAATAGGAAAACCTTTGACGATTCCTCTTCCTAACACTAAAACCACCACTCGAATCCCTCATGCACCACTGTGTAGGAATGTTTATAACCCTCATACAAGGGCTGCACATAGCTACAACCTTATTGATGATCTAGAATAGTCACCGGCTGCCATGTTAGTATTAGAGGTTCTCCATACTTTCCCTTCACAAAGAAAGGCCTTGCCACATAACTAGGGGCAATAGACCCAATAGATACCCATCTGATCACTTTCGATTTGGACAACAGAGACCCACGCCTTCCATCGCTAGCCACTTTCCAGATTCCAGTCAAAATTAGAAACACCACGATCCATCGATGTATAATTGATGAAGGGGATTCAACCTGTATCATGTCCAAAACTGTGTGGCAACAACTCGGTTCACTTGAGCTAGTACCCTCAACCATTACCCTTGGAGCTTATGATGGTCAACCATCCCAACCATAAGGCCTTACCAAAATGTTCCAGTGGAACTAGGGGGGGGGGGAAATCCTTATTGAAATAGAGGTCATTGACGCCCCATTGGATTACAATATCTTTTTTAGATGCAGTTACATGAACACCGTGCAAGTTGTAGCCTCTTCTATATTTTGAGCCATGCTCTTCCCGCACAATGGGAAAATCATCACTATTGACCAGCTAACCCACTATGAGCCTAATCAGTCAGGGCACATAGATAACATTCACTCCCTCATCCGTGCTAGTTCTAACCTTTCGCCAATTCTTGAGGTTTGATCTGGATTTTATGAGAAAAATGAAATGAATACAGATCTATATTATTAACATAGAGATATAATGAACAATAACATAGATACAGTAAAACTTGGCTTCTATTCAATAAATAAATATGCTGAAACTCTAAAATGCAGACTGAAACAAACTTGCTAGAATGGCAACGACTTATCTCTGAGAAGAGATGTGACAGTTGTGCTCATTCAAAATAAGATCAGTACAATGAGGATCCAAAGGCCTTTGTACATCAAACGTGAATGAAAAAACCATAGACATCCAAAAACCTAACCCTAGGAGATGAAACGCCAAAATTCATGTGGGCCCCATTGGGGTAAGTTGGTACATCAACTTCCTGGGGTCGTAAATTTTGCATATGATCTTCATTTTAGGCACACGATATCCCTTGGAAAGGTCTATCTGAGGACTACAAATTATGCCATCACACTTTGACCTTGAATAGTGTGTGACTGTGGCAAGCCAAAAAAGCGTTGTTTAGGGCCTCAAAACGGCCCTGGAAGTTCAGGACCCGAAAAGCTAGGAAAATAACTGCCAAAATGAAAAGTACATGTGATTCAGTTGGAATAGGGGGGTGGACACCAATATCCATTGGATCAATCCTCCCCCTTTAGGAAAAAATCATCTCCATTTCTTTGAGTTCCCCCATCAAATGAGGAAATTTCTGTTGAATTTGGCCTCGGGTGAGCCACTTGCCTTGGTGTAGGACCTGCTCTGCTTTGACAACCCGATAAAGCTGGATCTTCTATTGGCGAGTTCCCTTGACCTGTGTGTCCATGATTTGATCAGTGTATTCATGTTCCATGTAGTCAGTGTTGAGTTCTGTTGGTGTCAAATGTTTGTTATCTCTGAGGTGTCTGAACAATGGTGGAAAATATGGTTGAAGGAGGTCTACATTAAATATTGGGTGCAATCCAAGGAAGGGGGGAATGTTGAGCTCAAAATCATTGTCGCCCACGACCTTGGTGATGGTTTAAGGTCCATAGTGGAGTGGATGAAGCTTCCAATGGGTCCCCATAAGGCGTTCTTTATGCAAGTGAAACCAAACTTTATCTCCCACCTGAAACTTGTGTGGCACCCGATGTTGATCATGGCATTGTTTGTACTTGGCATTGGACTTTTGTAAAATATCATGAATCTGTTGGCGGATGTCTTTGATTTTCTCATTGAACCAGGTAGCTTTTGGGGATTCAGTTTGAGAATGGGATGAGTCTTCCTGGGTGGCTGCAAGGGGTAGTGCAACATCCATGGGACCCAATGGTTGAAATCCCAACCCCACCTGAAAGGGGTCGTGGTCAATTGAGCTATGTATGGATATGTTGTAGATGTGTTGAACATAGGGAATAATATCATCCCATGTGCGGGGATGCTTGGAATTGTACATTCACAAGATATGCACGATCATTCATTTGACGACCTTGGTTAGGTCATCCTTCTGGGGGTGGAAGGCAGTGGATTCAATGAGCTTAGTGTCCAACAATGACCAAAGGCTCGACCAGAATGTTGTGAGAAACCAGTTGTCCCGATGTGAGATGATGGTTTTTGGTATCCAAAAATGTACCCACACTCATTCAAAGAAGAGCTTGGAAGTGGCATCTACTATAATGCTCTTCTTGTAGGAAAAAAGAATCACCATTTTAGAAAATTGATCAACCACCACTAAAACACAGTCATTTCTTCGCTTGGTTGACAAAAGGTCCGACATGTAGTCCATAGAGATGGATTCCCAGGTCCTTTTAGGACTAGGTAGAGGGGTATACATGCCTCGTTTCTTAATGGCTGATTTGGAAATAGCGCAGACAGTGTAGGACCTAATATACTTGCTGACATCCTTTCGAAGTTTCAGCCAATAGAAATGTTGTTGCAACACTGCCACTATCGTTTCTACGTCGAAGTGTCCTTCCACTCGACTATAGTGGGCTTCCCAAATCAGCTTCGCTCGCTTTCTTGATGGGATGAAGAGATGGAATAGATGTCACATCTTCCTATCCTGAAGATGGAAATCAGTGACAGTTGTGTTTGCGCCCAACATCGGGTAGGTGGTGGCGAAGTCAAGTACTCTCTCATAGATTTGGGGCCATCTGGAGGTCTCGTGGCCGCAAGAGTTTAGCACCGTGGTGAGTGCTGCAACTTGGGGGTGGCTGAGGAAATCAATGAAGCAGTTGGTGATTCATGTCTTATACTTGATGTTGATATGGAACTACTGCAAATATGTGGACCACTTATGATTGTGGTCATTCTACAATTTTCCTTGTGTGTGCATGAACTGCAATGGCTTATGATTGGTGTAGAAGACTGTGTCGTTCCCGAGAATGTAATGCCTCCACTAGCGACAATATTGCACAATGGAGTACATTTCTTTGTCATAAGTAGGGTACTTACGAATGACATCTAATAGTGTCTCACTATGATAGGCCACAGGGTGTCCATGTTGAGTGAGAACTACTCCCACAACATAGTCTGAAGCATATGTTTCGATCTCAAAGGGTTGTTGCAGGTTGGGTAATGAGATCATTGGGGATGAGAATAAGTGTTGCTACAAATCATCGAGTGCTTGTTGTTGTGACATGCCCCACATGAACTTTGTCTTACCACCACCCCTGGTTACTTGGCTGAGTGCCCATGCAATATGGGAGAATCCCAACACGAACTTGTGATAGAAATTGGCAAGGCCTAAAAAGATATGAAGCTCAGTGACTGTGGTTGGGGATGGCCAGTCATGGATGACCTATATCTTGGCTATATCAACATGCACCCCATGTGCATCAACAATGTAGCCTAGGTATTGGACCCTATCTATGCTGAATGAGCATTTTTCCAA
Organism: Picea engelmannii; assembly: GCA_009831015.1. Lineage (NCBI taxonomy): Eukaryota > Viridiplantae > Streptophyta > Pinopsida > Pinales > Pinaceae > Picea > Picea engelmannii. Next base: position 78,124 of record ML811400.1, on the reverse strand, counting down.
ATTTGCATATAGCTTGTGTTGTGGCAGAGTGTGCAGAACTTGTTGAATATGTTGCAAGTGTTTCGCCCAATTCTTGATGTAGATGAGGATGTCATCCATATACACCACCACAAAAGAATTGGTGAAAGACTGCAAGATATCGTCCATCATCGTCATGAAATTTTTTGGGGCATTCGCCAAACCAAAGGGCATGAACAACCATTCAAAAAGACCTTCTTTGGTCTTGAAGGCAATTTTGCATACATCTGTCTGCTCTATTATGACATGATGGTAGCCAGACTTCAGATCAATCTTCCTAAGGTATTTGAGCCCCTTAAGCCATTCAAGGATATTGTCGATTCATGGAATCAGGTACGGATTCCTAACTATGATTTTACTTAGGGATCGATAATCGATGCAGATTCACCAGGTCCCGTCTTTTTTCTGCATAAACACGATTAAGCTCCCACATGGTGATGATTTGGGTTGGATGTGCCCCTTTTGGAGAAGTTCTTGGATTTGACGTTTGATATCCTCATTTTCTAACAGAGAGCATGATAGAATCGCCCATTGGGTGGCGATGCATCGGGGATCAGATCGATTGAATGCTTGGCCTGACAGGGGAGAGGTACTCCGGTGGGTTAGGAGAAGATGCCTTTGTATTCTTCCATGACCTTATCCACTTGCTTTTGTTGCATGGAGAGATCGGCCAAGGAGGCCATGGATGTATCATGTGGCTACAACCTTCTTCTCACTTTGAGAGTGAATCACAAAGAAGACAAACTTCTTGGTCTGGGAGATGACCTTCTTGGATTGCTTGAAAGAGATCAAGGAAATGACAATAGGTGGGACTACCTCAGGTATCCTATACAATTTCCTATCTAAAATAATAATAAAACCACAAGGGCTAGACTCATATATATCATGAAATTGCCATAAATAAGGTTGGTCGAAAAGAACATGAAAAACTTCAAGGGGAGTGACATCACATAATACCTCATATTTGAAGGGATTGATTCCATAGGACATGCAACATTGTTGGCTGACACAAAGATCGCTTCCTTGGCAGAGCCATCCAATGGTGTATGGATGCGAGTGCAGCATTGTCAGCATGACAAACCACTTGAATACCTCCGTTGAGATGAGTTTATTCTGGATACCGCATTTAACGATGAAGTGCAACAGAACACCCTTCACCCACATCTGTGAATGAAAGAGGCACTCGCCTTCCTTTGGCTCATTAGGTTCACCACTCTGTATCTTGGTGGTAGGAACGATGGAACTGGGTTTCACATCAATAATCTATCTCCCCTTTTATGGTTATGACTTAGAGTCAGAACCCGCATATGATTTAGAGGCTTTCACCTCAACTACCAAAGACTTCTTTGAGCGGCAATCAACAGTGTTATGCCAGGGGCTCTTATGGAAGTCACACCACTTCCCGGTGTCTTTCTTCATATTTTCATTAACCTACTTTGTTTACGGCTTAAAATGGTTGTCCCGAGGTAGTCCATATTTTCCCTTTGTTTTGTGGGTCGGGGTTGCCCTTGTCCTACTTCTGTTGTCAAGGGTTCCCAGAACCAAACTATCACGTCTTTTGTTTAAGCTTCTGCTCGATTTTGAAAACATATCAATAGGTCTTTCCCAAGGACGAGATGTTTAGAAATTCCATTTATGTCTGGATGTATCTATGTAGACCGTCATGGTACTTGAGCACCATATGTCGCTCAGAATATTTGATACCCATCTTGTTGCGTAAGGTATAGAATATATTTGTGAACTCTGGTACTGTTTGGTCCCTTTCCTGTCGCAATGTGGTCCATCTTGTATACAGGTCATCAAAACTTCATCTAGGGTAGTATTGTTCCTTAATAACATCTTTGAGGGACTCCCAAGTGAGTGTAAATGTAAATAATGAGGTTTCATTTGTTTCCTTTTCCTCACAGAAAGTCTCCCACCAATCTTTGACACGAGGGATGGATTTGAGGAGCGCAAATGTAATATTTTCTCTATTGGAAAAGTTATGGACATAAAAATACCCTTCTAGAATATTCAACCATTTGTCTATAACATCTGTGTCTATCTGACCTTAAAATATAGGAATATAGAAGTTGATTTGTACCTTGAATGGGGCAGCACCTCCGCTCAAGGAAGATGCATCACATGTTGGTAGTCAACGAAGGATTTGCACAAAACTATCCATCATAGCGTTCCTCTATTGCGCGAGGGATTCCTCGAGCAACAGTTTGAAAGGATCTCTTGTCCCATCATATTTATTTTCTTCCGCCATGGAAGGTCATTTGGGCATGTGAGATCTCTTGTCCTCAAGAGAAACAAGCTCGAGACCCAACTCTTTGTACTCTGACCTCATTAGGGACATGCACTAAGAATGACAAGGAGCAGACCACTCTATTATGAACATTGATCTGGATATTATGAGCAGAATGAAATGAACACATATCTATATTATTAATACAGAGATACAATGAAAAATAACAAAGATACAATAAAACTTGTCTTCTATTCAATAAAGAAATATGTTGAAACTGTAAAATGCAGACTAAAACAAGTTTGTTAGAATGGTGGTGACTTATCTCTGAGAAGAGATGTCATGGTTGCACTCATTCGCAAGAAGATCAGTACAAGGAGGCTCCAAAGGCCTTTTTACATCAAACATCAATGCCAAAACCCTAGAAATCCAAAAAACTAACCCTATGAGATGAAGCACCAAAGGTCACATGGGCCCCGTTGGGGTAAGTTGGTACATCAACTTCCCATGGTCGCAACTTTTCCATACGATCTCTATTATAGGCACACGATAGCCCGTTGGAAAGGTGTATCCGAGGAATACACATTATGTTGTCACACTCTAATTGTATATGTAATGTGATTGTGGCAAGCCCAAAAAACGTTGTTTAGGGCCTCAAAATGACCCTGAAAGTTTAGGACCCGAAAAGTTCGAAAATAACTACCAAAATGAAAACTACATGTGAGCTAGTTGGAATAGGTGGGTGGCCACCGATATCCACTTGCATCAAGATCGGACCGAGAATCTTTCACGACCCATCATTGACGCGCTCATACCAAGGGACTCTGCCTTTTTTCCCGACTACAAGCACAACCCCAATCTACGCACAATGTGCGCCCTGCATGATTGTCTTTGAAGAAACCCACGTGGATGCAGAAACAATGCATTTATGAATTTGGTCGGGACTCAACCACTTCTAGATTGAAGTGAATCAATACAAGACACCAATATTGACCCAAAATCTCTCCTTGGGATGTACCTCTAAAGGTCTCCCATTCACATTTGGAACAAGTTATGAAATACCTTGCTATGGTCCTATAAATATATGGTCATTATATGCTAAAAGAGAAGAAGGTCATTGTATTGTTATGCTTCCCAATTACTCTTGGAGAAACCATTTGTTCTCTTGAGAATAGTTTGAGCAAGCATTGCATTGGGAAGGCAATCCACCTCTTGGAAGGTTTTTCCACAGAGTTCTTCATCGTTGTCAATTCAAAATAGGAGAGTAAAATCTCTACTTTGATGGATTCAAGAGCCCTCCCTAAGAGGAATAGGGGATTCATAAATCCCACATTTCTCCTCTTGGTGTTCTCAATTTCAAAGACCATTCTCTATTGGGTAACCATTCTTTGTGTCAAATTTCATGCATCATTTTCTTATATTTGCTTAGTTTATTATTCTTTGGTTGTCATTCCTTTCTTGTTCTATTTTCTTGCTTTCTTACTTGTGGGTTCACTAACCTACTAATCATTATTTTGTGTTGTTTTGATGGCCTATCAAGGCAACCAAAGGGGTCTCGTTTTGCTCACTGTAGTGACCAAAAGCCCCAAACACACTCCCAACGCCACCCTCATGCCCCTCCACCCCCCCACCACTCCCCCCCCCCTTATGACCCTCCATCCCCCCACCACTCCAGAGCGGCGACAGGATGGAGGGGCAAGAGAGTGGGAGGGTGGCATTGGACGCATGTCCTAGTCGTAGAGCGGGTGCGGGTGGAGTGGAGGGGTGATTCTCATAATCGCCCTCCCCACCATAGTAAACTTATTCATGGTCTTTTAGTTAT
>ML811400.1:57599-73998 GCA_009831015.1 Picea engelmannii | reverse complement strand
TATATATATATATATATATATATATATTTGTTTTTATTTTTAATTTATTTTTAAATATATTATTTTAATTTATTTTTAATATATGTTTTTTTAAATAAACTTTTTTTTTTCAATATTTAATTTTTAAATTAAGATAAGTGTTTTTTAATATGTTTTATTTAGATTTTTAAATTTAATATATATATATTAAAAAAAAAATCGCCATTTAAAAAAAATGTTTTCTTCAATTTTTATTTTTTTTTAACTTTTAATTTAAAAAGTTGATTTTCATTTTTTTTAAATCATTTTTTCCTTAGTTTTATAATTTTAGACCCTTGAAAACAAAAAAAAAGGGTGTTGTGGGTAGCATAATGTTTGATTTGAATGTTAATTTTGAGGTATTGAATCACAATGACATTAGTTATCAAGGTCATTGTCTCAAACAAGTCATAATTTTAACCTTGAAATAAAATAGTGGATGCTATTATCAACACATTTTTATTTGGGGATCAATTTTAAGGATTTTGTTTACAATCTTACCAGTTGTCAAGGCCACAATTTCAAATGAGTTGTAATTTTAAGTTTGAAAATTAGGGTGGTGTTACTATTAGCACCTCTTTTCATTTTGGGAGTCGATTTTAAGGTTTTTGTTTGCAACATTACATACCAATTTGTAATGTATGTAATTTTGTAATTTTAACTTCAAAAAAATCTGGGTGCTACTAGTAACAACACTTTTTGAAAAGGGGGTAAAAATAACCACCAAATAAAACCTCTAAGAAAATGAGAACTCTAGAGAGTTCTCATCAAGTTAGTAACTATGTTGAGCATATACACCACAATGTTCATAGAATATACATAATCATGTCCAAGAAGCATATTGAAGTCTAAAGGGACTTGCACCACTATCATACCGACTAGGACATTCTTCCCACCTAACGTGATAGGAAGTTAAGAAGAATCCACAAATATTCACTATGTCTTTTATCAAATTCCAACAACTTACGGGTAGCTAACACAAGCTTGGGAGAACCCAAATCGTTCCAAGCTGAGGAGGGTAAAATTCTTCTAGAGGCTCCTTCATCTACAATACATCGGTAAATATTTATGACATGCGACACTTGCGACGGTTGAGAGGATCACGTGACACTCACGACACTTATCGAAGTGAGCAATATTGAGGAGTAATAGGGCATACTGTATGGATTCATATAGTCCTCACAGTAAGGAAGAGGGCACGGATTTCCCTTCTTTCCATTCCACTTCCTTTTGTCCTCTTTCCTCGAAAACGATTCCCCTGATACTCCAACACATGTTTTCCCTACCTCAATGTATGTTGCTTGAACAGAAACCTCATCAATATTAGTAGGTCCAAACATAAATACAATGTTTTGAATACGTGAAGGTAAACCTCCTATATACTTCATAAGAGTTTCTTGGATATGTAAAGGAATATCTAACATCAATGCCATTTTACGAAATCCATCTGTGTATTCTTGGCCTGTTTGTCCCTTTTTTAGTTTAAGAGCTTGCCAATCAATTAAATATTTATCTTTATAACCCAAAGGATAGAATTGCTTTCTAGGTGGAGAAACAAAAACTTTCCATGATGGAAATACATTACCCACTTGTTGTGTGCCATTTTGCAACTTGCTTTGCCACTAGATGAGTGTTGTGCCTGCAAGTCTAAGTGATGCCAACTTGATTTGATTGGCCTCATCCTTGATTTGTTGCACACTGTAATAAACCTCCATCTATCCGACCCAATTATCAAGTCTCTCTGCATTGACTTCACCATCATACATAGTTAATTCAAATTTCACATCAAGTTTTAGTAAAGGCATTTCATATTTATGTTTATGGACATGTTTTCTTGCAGTGGATTTAGAACTTGAACTTGAAGAAGAAGAAGAAGTCGATGGAGAAGAAGGAGGTGAAGGAGTAATTTGAGGACTGGTCTCTTCCGTTCCAAGTAATCCTCATACAAAACCTTCATCATCTCCGACATGGCAAAGAAGGTTTTTCAAAATTCTTTCTCATCATGAGAAAGTCCCTCTTCCGATGTCGTCTTCTCACTTTGAGAAGTTCTCTTTCTCAATCCAATCAATGGATTCTCTTCAACAAGCTTTCCTTCACCATGACTTAGTTTTTCCCTGGTAATCATGCAAACTGAAAAAACCAAACGTCGACTAGCTCTGATACCACTTGATCCGAAAAGATCTTTTAGACGACAGTGGTTGAGTTATTTTGCATGTGTTAATTAACCATTTAGGAAACTGAATGAAAGAGAAAGATTTAATAAAGAAACATAGAAACCATATAAACATATATAGATCTGGAAAATATCATAAAGAATAGCAAACCATAACAAGAGAAGTCGACAACGAAGTTCGGAAATCTCGCCTACGTCTCTGGGCCTTTGTCTCAATGGGTGAGGCTTTCTTATTTGTTTTTGAAACTTTAAAAGTATGTCATAATAGTGCCAAAAAGGTAACAAACTATTTTTTTCTTATTCTACTAGATCTCAAGAACCCAACAAAACTGACAGCACTAAAAACGGATGAATGGAGCTCCCGGAGATGGCCCGCAAAGGTGCTCTCCTCAATGGTTTCCATGCATAACAATGGATTTGGATTGAAAAATCTTCAACATTTCTCTGTTCTAAACCCCTTTAATGGATTCAATAACCTCTAGTTTATATAGGCCTGAAGTGGGTAACAACCTCCCAAGATCTGGCCTCAAAAAGGGCCCAAGATCCTCCAAAAATGACCAAAATCCCCTCAAATTGTTGAGAAAATCATTAAAAATATTTATTATAAAGTGGAAAAGCCCACTTTTGGGCATAAATTAAGGGCACAGCCCCTTTCTCTGCGCTCTTGGTCACCTAGCATGCTCCATGTGGCCTAGCGTTGGTCCTTATCCCCTTTATTCCTAGCCCTTGGTCACGTGTGTGGCCATGTGCCCCCACTCATGGCTCCCACGTGCTCTAAATTGTCAAACCCTCGTTCATTAGCTCTTGGACTAGCGCCTTGGTTGGTGGGATAGCCCGATCGATTAGGCACTATCCCCATAACGATATACTCCACATATTTCATGCTAAATGATATAGAGTGTGTTCATATTACATGGTTCTATGAGTATGCTGGATTACTAGTTGAGGGCTATACCAATGCACATGTAAAACATACAACAGGGTCCCATGGCAAGGTTTTATGGATGCGTCGGAGGCTGCGGCCTAGCCCCAGCCCTATTCTCCGCCGATTATACAAGACTTCCACTTTAAATACATGTGGTGCCATAAGTTGTTAAGACCCACTATGTAGGCGGGCTAGTAGCCCGGCCTACGCGAGGACTTGGCCACCCACAGAAGTCACAAATTCGACCCCCAAGGAGCCTCAACAAACTTTTAATCAAACAACCAATGAATCAATAAAGGGGTGCCAAGTGGTAGCCCAGGACTGGGCCACGTGGCACCTTCAAATTCGTCCACAAACCAGCCACATGTCAAGATACCATTTGACCTCTTCAACAAACACTGCCCAGTCAACAACTTGCCATGCTAATACACTGTACCTGCCATTGTACCTTTCCACGTCATCTTGTGCCACGTGTCACGCTTGCAGTGGTGCCACGTGTCACACTCTGACTAGTCCACATGTACCTACCCATGTCAGCACCAACGTACCCTGCCACATCAACTGTACGGTCTGTATAGTCAGCTACAATGTTAGCACTATACAGATTGCACAATCATCATCATTTTTTGTTTGTTTGGCGAAACAAACAAACTGCGATATCTTTCGCATATGACGTTTGTTTGAGCCCGTTCAAGTTGCGTTGGGTTCATATCGACGAGGCATACGCACACATCAGTTTTGGGTCCCGAGATCCAATTCTGGATCAATGACATATATGAAAGACAAAATTATTGCAGCAGCAAATTTAGATCAACGTTATCTAAAAATAAAAGAGAAATTGCAGCAAGGTAATTTTCAGCGGAAATTCAATTATTATGAGATGAAAAAAGATGGAATTATCATGTACAAAGGAAAAGTATATGTGTTTAATTCCAATGAGATGAAAAATGCAGTGTTGAAGGAAATGGATAACGTGCCATATGCAGGGCACCCAGGATATCATAAGACAATTGCAGTTGTAAGAAGACAATACTTTTGGTCAGGAATGAAGAGAGAAGTGGTTAATTACATAGCCATATGTCTAGAATGTCAAAAAGTGAAGATCGAGCATAGACATCTAGCGGGTTTTCTACAGTCATTTCCCATTCTAGAATGGAAGTGGGAAGTTGTCATAGTGGATTTTATTACAAAGCTGCCCAGAATAGTGAAGCAGCATGATTCCATCATGATGGTGGTCGATAAATTAACTAAGACAACACATTCTATTCTTGTGAAGACTACACACAAGGCAACAAATATTGTAGAGATATATATGAAGGAAGTTGTTAGGCTACATAGAGTACTAAAATCAATAGTTTCAAATAGAGATCCAAAGTTCACATCCAATTTTTGGAAAGGTTTGTTCAAGGGATTTGGAACAAATTTAAATATTAGCACAACATATCATCCACAGTAAAATGGGAAAATAGAGAGAACTAACATGATAATTGAGGACATACTCAGAATGTATGTGATGTATCAACCATCAATGTGGGAATATTATATTCATTTAGTTGAGTTTGCTTACAATAATGGGTATCGGGGCTCGTTGAAAATGAGTCGATTTGAAGCAATGTATGGTAGAAAGTGTAACATACCAGTGAGTTGGGATAATCAAGTGGATAGAGTCATTGTTGGGCCAGATTTGTTGAAGGAAATAGAAGAGCATATGGCAAGGATAAAGAAGAATTTAAAGGTTGCTCGGGATAGGCATAAAATCTATGTAAACAAGAATAGAGTGTTTAGATATTTTAAAGTGGGAGAACATGCATTCTTAAAAGTGAAGGCGAAGAGAAGTTCACTAAGATTAGGAAGTTTCTCGAAGTTGGCAGCAAGATATTGTGGACCTTTTGAAATATTAGAAAAGATAGGTCAAGTTGCATACATGCTAGCATTATCTACATGCATGAGAGTGCATAATGTATTTCATGTGTCATTATTAAAGAAAAATGTGTCTGACCCTAACCACATAATTGATTGGAATGTGATCCAGGTGGAGCATGAAGGGGATTTCCAGGTGGAACCAGTACGCATCCTGGACCGGAAAGTCAAAGTGCTCATGAAGAAGGCCATAGAGCTTGTAAAGGTTCAATGGACCTGTTACGGTCCATGGGAGCATGAAGAAAACATGTGGGAAGAATACCCACAATTCTTTGACAATTTTGTAGAAAATAGAATGCAAGACTCCATTTTGAGCAGCTAGAGTTCTTGAACCACAATTCAGAGTCCTAGCCAACTACATTGGGGACCTTGATAAAAGAATGGCTCATTCCTTGGATTAGCCTTGATAAACAAATGGTACATCCCTTAGGTTAACCCTGATAAATGAATGGTGCTTTCCTTGGATCGGTGAGTTGAAAATAATAGGAGATTATGGTTGGAACTGTTGTTGGGGTTGTTAAATTGCAAAATTTTATTTCTAAGTATTGTGATGTAAATTTGCATATATGTATATTGGCATAGTTTTCACCGAGGATGGCGCACAATTGTAGGGGAGGGGGAATATAACATCCCCAGTTTAATCCTCGGTTTAATATATGCTTATGTAGATATAATGTGTGGCTATGGCCAAAGCAATGTAATATGCGAATTGTATTTCTATGCTTTATTAATAAAATTTGATGTCAACTGCTAAGGGGGCATGGACAAAGATGGGGGATGAATTAATCCAAAAGAGAGGGGAGTGTCTAAGATAATTGTCAAGAAGGTTTCCAAGGGGGGATTACCCATGTATATTAATTCAACCCATTTTCCTAAATTTGTTATTAGCATATGAACCTTCTAATTTCTGATTGAGTGTTCCCAAGGTCGATCATTGAATACATGTAAGAGGGTGGGTGTGAGTAGTCAAATCCCAAAGTTATTGGGCACATGAGGGTTGAGTACAATCAGCTCGGGGAAGTGTGTGAATCAAAAAAGGAAAGGAAATCCAAATAGAGGAAATTTGTATGGGTTGGGACAACAATTTTAGATGGTCAAGTTTTGTGCATGAGGAGCAAGAAAGAGATTTTGGAGTTGGTGCAGCCATGGAGGATGAATTCTAGAGCATGTTGGAGCATAGTCAGAGTGAATTGGAGGTGAAAATTGAAGATTCAGGTGGTCATGACTGAAGAGTGAACTCCTAAGTGAGTTACACTAAAATAATAAGTGTTTGATGTTGTTGATGATAGTTTTTCCTAGCAATGAGTTCCCTTGAGTTCCCAGCCGAGATATTCCTAGCTACATGTGCCAGAGAGACCCTGATAAATTAATGGGATGCCTGAAGGAATGATATCAGTGAAGGGATACATTCCTTGGGTTGGGCATCTCAAGAGGAAGAGAGTTGGTGGAAAATCGGGATAGTTGTAGGAGAATACCAGTGTGTTGTGGGAATTATGAGTTGTGAGTGAACAGTGAGAGACCACCCTATTTTGTGGATTACTAACCTCAACTCAGGGGTGATTAGCTATTGAGATTTGGAATAGTTGGTCTATGGTTGGGTGGAACATCCATCCCAAGCAGTTGGTTGCACAACTGTTGTTAAAAGATATGTGTTTATTTGTTTTATGTCTTGTATTTATGAGTTGATTTTTTGTGCATGATATTTGTAAATGAAAATGATTTATATGTTGTTGTAATGAACTATTTATTGCATTCATGTGTCTTTTTAGCATGTTGTAGAGGTATCTATTTTATGGTTATAGACAATAGCTAAATTTGTTTTTAATTCATAGTTTAAAGCTACAAGAAATCAATTAGTTGTACAAGAATTTATTTAGTTGTTTAAATTTCGTTTTTATGAGTTTTTCACGTCATAATGTCCCTTGGTTGGGTTGGGGGATGTTACACCTTTTATCTGTATTTTTCTTTCCTAAATGATTTTTATCCTCTGCCCCTTTGGTATTCCTTTTATCGTATCCCTCTTCCCTTTTCCTTTCTCTTTATAAATCCCCCCTTCCTTTTTTCCAACTTTATCATTGCCTACTTTAAAAAAATTGAATTTTAGTTGTTTCTTTATTCTTTATTTATTTTATTATTTAGTGTCATGTCGGAAAAATTGACTATCTTTATTTTTCATGTTGACAAAATTGACTTTTTTAATTATCTCACAACAATTTTGTATTATTTTACTCAAATTCGTAATGGTCATCTAATATTTTTCACCCTATAAAATCTTAACCCTAAAACTCTTTTCTCTCATTATTTTTAGCTTTATTTGTCTCTGATGATGGGTAGAGTGTGCACTCTAAACGTTAGACATTTCTAAAATCTTACACACAATTTATATCTAGAAATTTTAAGCACATCATGACTAAATATGAAAATGTGCACATCAGAAAATACACTTAGCTAAACTTATTCATTATGAAATTTTGTCAAAGTATATTAATAATTTATTTCTAAAAAAATTCACAAATATATGAATTATACTAGAAAGAATCCATGGATTCTAAATTCGAATTTTGATAAATGTCATTTCTAAGAATGATACTAGAAACATTAATAGCATAGACGTTTGCCAACATGTTGTATGTTACACTTTTGAATAATGGATTGATGAATCTTCCATCATTCTTTCTGTTGTTGCTAATGTTGATTATTTTTTGAGAACGTTAGGGAATTATTTTCCAAAATGGAATAGTAGGTTGAGTATGGAAAAATATCTTCCCTACACATTCGAGAAGTAGTACCTTTCCTAAAGCATGGATGGTGGGCGTATAAAACTTCGAGATTGACAGAAACACATAATTGTAGATAGGAGAAATGCATTCATCAACACTACGGAGTACATACCATCTATGTTCACTCATCCTCTTGTATTCCTCATCTAAAATAGTCTCGTACCAAATTATTTGCACTCGACACTCTACCAACAATCGGTTCCATGAATTCCATTTTCAATTCCTCCATGATTTCCATTTTTCTTATAACTCTAATTCATCTCCAATACTATAATTATCTCTATTTCATTTATTTTCTCTTATGTGATGAAATTCTACCTCATCACTTTATTTATGTTTAGTGTGAGTTTTTTCTAGCCTTGCTAACTTTTCTTAACAAGACTTTCTTATTCCTTTTTATTCTTTTCACAATAAACACAAATACATTTTGGTTATTTTATCTATGTAATTAGATTTCATTTTCTTTTATTTGTTTAACTAAACTTCATTGTTTTAATTTATAAAAATAGAAATGGAGTTTGCCCACAATGTCATCGTGGTCTTTCTGTGAAAGCAATGCATGTGTTGTCCTCTAAATTTAGCATTGACAAAACATGCCAACTACATGTATATATTTAATGTATATTGGCATACAATCTTCTTATTATGTGTTTGAATAACTATTACAAACTAATATTTTCTTTCATTATCACCCGCTGTGAAGAATAATGTCTTAACAAATGTTATATGGGTATCACATGTGTTGAGAGAGTTTCATTAAATTACTATTTTTGTATACATGTAATAAATTAAATGTAGAATGTATATAATAAAACTAACCATGAGGGATTGTTGGGTTTGTGAAAGTGTGGGGTGTTAAAAATTTTACTAAGATTTAAGCACTCATGTTGTAAGATATCATAAGGAAATATGCAAAGCGAAAATACATTTTTTATCATAATTGTTAGAAAAGGGAACAAAACACTAAGCACAATGATATAATTGATCCAAAACATGATACCTTTATTATCTTGAGAGAAAAGTTCACTTGCCTCTTTGAGGGGTCAACCTCCAACAGAGAAAAGCTCAAGTACAAATGAAATCACAAGACAACCTTTTCCATGCTTTCTACTCGTATTTCTACTATTTATATCTTCTTGAGAACATTCTAGAGGAAGAAATTTCTAGATATGGAACCTTCTAGTAAGCTTTCTTACATTAGACATGTTCACATTATTACATAGGCCTTATTTACTAATGATGGCCTTTATTACGTAGCAAAACATATTATTCTATCTACTTGAGGGGTTAGGGAGGTTAGGACCCTAACACATGCGTATTTGTGTTCATGTTTGTTGGATGTCAATGCTTGAAATAGTGGTTGGGGCCAAGTGCAATTCATAGGCCCGTGGAATGGTTTGGGATAAGCACAAGTCATAGGCATGTGCTTGTATTGACCAAAAGAATCAATCAAAAGTAGAGTAAAATATAACTATGTTGTGAAACTTCCACAAGAAGTGTTAAGGAATAATAAATTATTAGATGGAGGGGGGAATGTCATGCCCATGGAGATAAAACCGATTACTATTTGTTGGGTATCAAAGAATGTGATAAACCTATCATATTTTATTTTAAATATCTTGAGCACAAAAATATGTCTTGATGGGATTGAGGAATCATGATGGTATTCTCGTTGAATACTTATATGAAATTAGTAATAATTTTGGGCTACACTTCCAAATAGTTCTTGTCAAAAATACTATGATATAAATTCTTGATGTTTCATGAGAGGCTCATCGAAAAGTAGTCCCTTCCAAGGTATGGAGCACTAAGTGAGATATGATTGAATAAGATGTTTCAAGAGATGAAATTCTTGAATCTCTACACAACAATAAAAATGAAAATTCCCTAGGGATGGATGGCCTTCCATGTTGTAAGTTTTAAACCTGCGAAGTAAAGCAATGCATATAGATTCTTAAGCAATACAGAAATTAATCAATGGCTCATACACAGAGTACACATAGATTTTATACCGAAAACCCTCAACCAGGAAAACCTTTCTTATTTTAATTATATCGAATTTCACCATTCGCCATACAATATATACAATTTGTTTAGGTATTCCGTAGATACCAAAACCCTAATCCCTTAATCCAGGATTAATTTACAAATCCGCTAAAAATAGCAAAAAACGCCCAAAAAAAATTTGGGGGCGTTGCGCGTAACCAGGGGAGGGCATACCTACCCCCCCCCTGGGACCCCCCTAGGAAAGCGCCCAGCGCACAGGGCAGATCTCTAGGTGAAGGGATCGTCAGAAGCAGTTGTCGTATCTGACACACCCACACACACACACATGCAAAGAATATAACACATACCCAACACATGTTAATGTTTCTGGATGTGTAATGCAATAACTTAGGATATTCTATAAACAACGCACAAGGTGTTTTAAGCTGGTAGACTTGATGGATTCCAAATTCAAGGTTTGATAAAGTACATTCCTAAGAGTGATACTAGATACACTATTACCTCATAGTGCCCTATTTTATTTCTTGACGTGGCTTCCCTTATTTAATTGTTGTGAGCTAACTTCCTATTGTGAGGTTTGTGCTTCCATACACTTATTGTAAGGGTGTGTGACCACCCAATATAAGAAAACAACCTTTATGGATTTTTCTAGTCAATATCACCCTTACAAGGGTATGTCAGCCCATGTATGGACCATGAGGGGAAACATGCCACTTGTTTAATGATTCAAATCCTAGTGGGTACAACAACTCCTAGTTTTTATTGAATTAGTTTTTCTCTCATGACCATTGTGTCTTATAAGATATCAGGTAAAGTTGTAACTTTAAGAGTGAAGAGTGTTTCTTGTTAGATCGTTATACCTGACTAAACAATATCCACTCAAGGTAGGTTCATTCTTGACACGGTGTTGACAACCCATTAAATTTTTGAATGGGTAAAGGGATTTGGATAGAATGTGTTTCTCTAATATTAATTTTGACCAGGTTTATGATAGAATAGGTCGGTTCTCCATATTTGATATGTTATGATGATTGGGTTTGGAGTATGATTTGTTCCTATGGTGAAATCCATTTTTAACTGTGCATCAAGACCCCACCTTTTATAACTCTAAATTCCTTTCGTTGAGTTCTAAATGTTTTGTCAAAATTCATTGTTGTCACTTGCCTCAGTTTAAATTCAAGAAATTATGATTCTAGCAAATACTACTCAATGATTTCAGTACTACTTAATCAATGATCCAAACACTCTTATAGTCTATAGAACTATGCTAAAGAAATAACAAGACAATTTGTAACCAATACAATACACTATGCCATACTCCTTCATCAACAAATAGGGAAACACATATAGCTCTCGCCAACTGTGACTAGGCAACACACACCTATACATCTTGCCAAATCATGAGAAAAGAAGGTAGCATATATAGGTGACTAGTATTGATCTAGAATGGATCATTATATAATTTTTCATCTATCTTGGTACTTTTTGGGTGGAAAAATTAGAGGAATTCACTTGTAGGGCCCATTTTAGTGGCAGGTCCCAGTTTGGAGATTTGGGGTTTGGTTTGAAACCTTCCATAGCCATTTTGAGGCATCAAATGGAAAAATTTTGCGCAAAACTATGCAATCATAGCTCTCAACCCCTTGAAGTTATTCTACAAACTCAGACATTTTTAATGGTGAGAAAATCACCTCAATCGAATTTCATATGTGCAATTTGTGCCTCCTCCAAGTTGGCCTACCTTGTTAACCACCATGGTACCAAGTGGATGCTACGTTAGCCCCATTACTCACATGTGGGGGATAATTAGATGTGGAGTTTCAAGAAAATTCTAGAAGGTCCAAAATATTAACACTAATTGAGGGTTGATTCATGCAAAAACCCTAACCCTAAAAAACTATCAAACTATGTTAAATATTGGATTGCTAGGAGGAGAGGGGGTTCCATTCTTTTAGCAATGTTATTGTTCCATAATTGATTGGACCATGTAGAAGTGGAATTTGAGAGCATAAAAAAGGAGGAAGAAGATTATATAACAACCATTTAAGATACAATGTTAAAGACAACTCCATAGTGAGTGCCCTTTCTTTGTATTTTCATTTTGATAATTGAAGAAAAGAGAGAAGAGCATAGGCCTAACCTTCTAGTTGGGTTTTCTCTCATTTTGGGTTTCCTATGATACATCTTGTGTTCATTTGTGTGGATGGAGTGTTTATTTTCATGTTCTCTCATTTCATATTTCAGTTGTTTTAATAAATTTGAGTAATAAGCTAGTGATAACAAATCTATGATCTAAGGAAGTAAACTTCCATAGTAAAATATTTTATCATAAAACAAGATATTTTGTAATGAATTGTTCCAGTGGAATATCCATAACAGTTTACAGATCATATTAGTATTAGAGTTGTTTTCTTTGGGGTATTTGTGGAAAGTTGTAGGATCCAAGAATTGGATTAAGAAGGAAGTCATATAACCCTAGCCATGGTGGATGAGTCTATTCATAACAACCCTCAACATGTAGTACAAGAGAGATTTGCGAGGATGGAAGAGAAAGTTGTTGATATCTCTCAAAACATGGCCCTCCTCATGGTGGCTATAGCAAACAAGTTTAGACCTTTCAAGAAGGTTGGTGGCTCTAACTCAAAATTTTGATCAAATGAGAAACTGGGAGATAGTGAAGACCTAGAAAAAGAGTTTAAAAAGGAGCCCAAGAAAGAGAAACCAAGTTCCAGTGCCATCACTCCTTCACAACCTATGTTTAAAATTCAAGTGAAAGTGGAAATAAAGTCATACCAAGGCAATATTGATGTTGTTAAGTTGAATCATTGATTGCAACAGTTAGAAGTGTATGTTAGTATCCATAATATAGACAAAGATAATACAATTTCATTTTCCCAATTGAAACTAGAGGACCATCCACTAAGCTGGTGGGAATGTCGCACATAGAAACTTAAGTTGGAGGGTGATCCAATAGTAACTAACTGAGAGATTTTTAAAACCCTCATGAATTCTCAGATCTACCCTATTGGGTATGTACAAGATTAGTGGATCCATTGGCATCACTTTAGGCAGAGGAAAGGGCAGACTATGCAAGAGTACACCCCTGAGTTCATGTTGGTTATCTCTCCAAGAACCTAAACTAGAATTTAGAATTGATTGAATTTCTACGAGTTTATAAGCGCAAATTATATTGTATCTCTTGTTGTTGCAAATCGCGTCATTGTAATTTCGTTTGCATTGAAGCCTCGGTGTTGCAAATCTCTTTGTTGCGACTCACATTTTTGTAATTTCTTTCATACTACATCTTTGTTCTTGCAACTCTGCTTGCAGCTGCATTTTATTTTGTTTGATTTCTAACTTGTGATAGCTTTAGTCTTCAACAGTTTGGGATTGACATCATATTGAAATATTGTTGAATGTGTCAACACATGATTGTTACAACCAAACAAGATCATTATTATACTTAAGCAAGTCACTAATAGATCATAGCATAATTTTACTTTCTGCAAGAGTGATTTCATTTCCACAAGTGTGATTTAATTTCCACAAGTGTGATTTAATTTCCGCAAGTGTGGTTTAATTTCCTCAAGTGTGATTTACTTTCTGCAAGTGTGATTTCAATTTTGCAAGTGTGATTTACTTTTTGCAAGCTTGATTTAATTTCAGCAAGTGTGATTTACTTTCTGCAAGCGTGATTTCAATTCTGCAAGTGTAATTTTTATTTCCTGTAAGTGTGATATTTACTTTTTTGCAACTCAGGAAATATAATAGTTTGGCGACTGAATTAAGCATATTGAATCCTTAATTTGTGACATTAAAAGTACTACTACTCCTTAGTAAAAATAGCACTAATCTTTCATATGCAGTGCACGACAATTCGTAAGTAAGATACGACCTTGAATTGATAATTAAATGCATAACTCTTCAGTTGCTTGCTAACTAATTAGAAAGTAATTGAAAAGTCCATCATTTTTGGTGTCGTTGTCGGGGAACTGTCAAAAGAAGCAGTTGTTGTTTAGTTGTGTGGATTTTCATTTTAGTAAATTGAGTACTATGATTTCTTTTTAACAATTCATGGAATGTTTTTCTAACCTTTTCTATGAGCAGAGTTACAGATCAACAAGGTACATATGTTAGTTCTTCCAAAATCACTCGAAAAGCTAATAGTGTAGGTCAATCACGAGAGGAAAAGGAGCTCAATCAGCTAAATTACTTATCACCTACATCATTTTTTCTTGCCAAAAAAAATCTCGAAGCATCTCCTCGGGAATTAAAGACTATGTAAGGGTTTCTGCACATAGAAGTTTTGCTTTTCACTGAACAATATCACTCCAGAGAGTACCTTTTTCATGAGGCACATTTAGAAACAATGGAAAGCCTTGGAAAATAAATGGCACACGAGGTTGTCAAGGAGGAACCCTCCACTTTCTGATTTCCAATCAAAGAAACAGATGAGGAGACCAAGATGAAGAACATCCCTCATTCAGCCTTGCCAAACTTTCATGGGTTATCTAAAGGAGATCGTGATACCTTCCTCTTCGAGTTCAGTGTACTTTGCAGAAGCTACGACTATGTGACGGACGCCCAAAAACTAAAAACTTTTCCCACAATGCTCAAGAGTATTGCACTATGATGGTTCATGGGTCTAAGAAAAGATAGCATTCGCTCATGGGACCAAATGACAAAGAAATTTCTAGACAAATACCAAGACTACTGCAAAGATAAAGAAATAAGAGAGGAAGTCTTCAAGATGATGCAACATGAAGACAAGAGCCTCGAAGATTATGTTGAACAATTCACCTATAACCTATAGAGGGAAAAGCAAGGAGACTTGGCTCCTAAGACATGATGTGTCTTATTTATAAGAGGAATTTGAGATGATTGTATAGAATTCCTCAACCTAATGGGTGGGGAAGATGTTTCTTAGATAGAGTACAACAATATCTTGGAACTTTGTCGTAAGTACTCCAGAGACACATCAAAAATAGCCAAGGGGCCAAGAGAAATATTGGCAAGAACGAGTAAAACTGTTGGAAGTGGAGTCATGAGAGAAAAAATCGGGAACATGTTAGAAGACTTCAAGATTGACATACTTAGTTCCCTAATCTCCCAATTGGATACACTGCAAATAAAGAAGAGGGAGGAGGATATAGAACGTGCTTTGGCCATATTTTTCCTGAAACGCAGAAAAAGCACCCATGGAAATATTGTTCGTTGGATCAGATCAAGGTTTGTGAAATATGCAATGAGGACCATGCTACTGATAATTGTCCATCCTTACCAGGATTAAAATCCATCTACCAAAAATTCAAAGAACCAGAACAATTATGCTATGTCTCTCATAAGCGACCCTGGAAACCCAAACCTCAAGGTATGATCCAAGATCAATCTCAATATTTCAATTCATATTGGATTAACTCTTCCATGCAATATGCTTCTCAACAATGGGGTATTGCAACATAGCAATAGATGGCTCCTCCTCCTCCAAACCAGTTATGGCAACAAGGATGGAGAAAGCCTACTATAGAAGGACCTCAACAACCTATGACACATCCACCCATGCAACTTCTTCCTCCTCCCTAGATGCATTCATCCACATCCGCCCCTCCTCGACTACAACTACCTGCAACACCCATTCCTAACCTGAATAATGGAAGGTTAGGCCAACCAGCGTAAACTGTTGGACTTACAACCTACCTGACTTATTCCATCTCTTCCCTGGAGTGCAATGATATTCACCTTTGATCCGAGAAGACAATAACCAAGGACCAACCTTGTAATAACATTCAATATTTGAATGAGGATGTACGAAATGAAGAATTAGAACCAAAATAATCTCAGGAACCTTTGAAAGTTGAGAATTCCCACCCTAAACTTCAACACCCGCCTTATCCATAAAGCCTAAACTTGGAAAAACCTTTTACTCAGCCTGAGTTTGACTTCTTGGGAGAACTCAAGAATGTGTTTGTCAAAATACCATTATTTCAAGCCATCAAGGATGTGCCTATTTATTCAAAAGAGGTACAACAACTTTGTTTGAGAAAACCTAGTAGAAAATGAAAGGATCCCCAAACCATCCATGTCATGGGAAAACTGTCATATTTAATGATAGGAGGAGTTCTCGCAACTAAATACTTTAACCTTGGAAGTCCAGTCGTTAATGTGCAGATCAAAAATACACTTATTAGTAACACATTAATCGACCTAGGGGATTCCATCAACATTATGACACACGACACCATGCAAGCCTTAGGTCTTATAGGGCTTAGGGAAACCCCAACCATACTTCAAATCACTGACAAATCAATGATTAAACTAGAGGTAATCTTATAAGATGTAGTGATGTTTGTGGATTCGTGGGAATATCAAGTTGACTTCATAGTCCTACAACCAAAAACCTATCTAGGCGGGTATCCTCTAATCCTGGGATGGTCTTGGCTAGCCATTGTCGATGCCTACATCAATTGTAGGATAGGAAACATGACCATCTCTCACGGGACATCCACAAAACAATTAACCCTCTATCCTCCCGCCAAATCCAACATAGATCTAGAAACACCACTTTGGGTTGACAGA